>PVJS01016186.1:21975-37937 GCA_004027185.1 Glis glis
TTTTTTTCTTTTTTTTTTTTTTTTTTTTTTTTGCGGTACCGGGGATTGAATCCAGGGGCATTCTACCTCCGCGCTGCGCCCCCGGCCCTATTTTTTTATACTTTATTTTGACACCGGGTCTCACGAAGTTGCGGAGGGCCTCACTAGGTAGAGAGAGAGAGAGAGAGAGACAGAGAGAGAGACAGAGAGAGACAGAGAGAGACAGAGAGGGAGAGAGAGAGACAGAGAGGGAGAGAGAGAGAGAGAGAGGGGAGAGAGAGCGAGAGAGCTGAGGCTGGCCAGTAACTCGGATCCTCCGGTCTCCGCCTCCCAAAGTACTGGGATTACAAGTGTGTGCCAACACTCCTGGCTTTTTTTTACTATTTAATATGATATTAGCTGTGGCATAATCAATTTTATTATGTTGAGGTACATTCCATCTGTATATAATTTGTTGAGGGCTATTATCACAAAAGGACTTTGAATTTTTCTCATATGCCATCTTTTCCATCTACGAGATAACATAATGTTTATATATTCTGTTAACATATGGTGTCACATTTATTGATTTGCATATTTTGGGCCATTTTTGCATACCAAGGATACATGTTTTGTCACTGCACATGGTCTTATTAATGTACTGTTGAATTCAGTTTGTTGGTATTTTTGTGGCAGATTTTTGCATCTACATTCATCAGGGATACTGACCTATCATTTTCATTTCTTGTAGTGCTTTATTTTGCACCAGGACATTTTGTCCTTGTAAAATGAGTTTGGATAATTTTTAACTCCTCTTCAATTTATTGGAAGAGTTTTTTTTTTTTTTTTTTTTTTGCGGTACCGGGGGTTGAACGCAGGGACGTTCTACCTCCGCGCTACGCCCCCGGCCCTATTTTTTATACTTTATTTTGAAACCGGGTCTCACAAAGTTGCGGAGAGCCTCACTAAGGAGAGAGAGAGAGAAAGAAAGAAACAGGGAGAGAGAGAGCGAGAGAGCTGAGGCTGGCCGCGAACCCAGATCCTCCAGTCTCCGCTCCCAAAGTACTGGGATTACAAGCGTGCGCCACCACGCCCGGCTGGAAGAGTTTGAAAAAGATTATTATTAAAGTATTATTATTATTATTATTATTAAAGTATTGTTTCCTTTTAAAATGTTTGCTAGAATTGATTAGTGAAGCTATCAAATTCTAACTTTTCTTTAATGGGAGGATGTTTGTTTCTTTCTTTTTTTGGTGGTGGTACTGAGGATTGAACCCAGGAGCAGTATGCCTCTAAGCTACACCCCCAGCCCTATTTTATTTTTTATTTTGAAACAGAGTCTCACTAAGTTGCAGAGGGCCTTGCTGTGTTGCTGAGGCTGGCCACATATCTGCAATCTTCCTGTATTAGCTCCCAAGTACTAGGATTACAGGCATGTGCCACTATGCCTGGCTAATGGGAGGATTTTTGTTTTGTTTTGTCTTTAGGAGATGAAAAGTTTACTTAGAAATTGTGGTCATTTAGCAAAGAAAGACAAACATTATTTTCCATATTCTAAAGCAATACAATTTGTAGCTGGCTTGGTACACGGTCACATGTTAAAATAAATCTAATGGAAAAAAGAATGGTTCCTTCTACTCTGCCATTTATCATTATTTATAAGTATACCAGTAAGTACTAGAAGACAGCTGCATAGAAAGATAGAATCCTAGGGCTGTTTGTTAATATACATCATTATATAAGAAGAATAAAACAAAAACAAAACAGATATGGATACACAATTAACATGCAATTTAAGCCATTATTTTGAAGAAACAAGACAGAATTCAGTGAACACAACTGAAAAATGTTAATGTGTTGCTATAATTAGCATTTTATGATATTTTACATGCCATAGAATTTCTTTTTTCTTAAAGAATGCTTGGCAAATTGGAACTGGTTGGATTTTAATGACAGATTTTATCTCCTTACTTGTAATTGGTATATTCATGTTTTATATTTCTTCATGATTCTCTCTTAATAGAGTACATATTTCTAGGAGTTTATGCATTCCTTCTAGATTATCCAATTTTCTGATGTATAATTATTCATAGTAATCTCATGGTCCTTTTTCTTTCTTTAGTATCAGTTGCAATATATTCTCTTTCATATCTTATTTAATTTTTAATCCTCTCCTTTTTTCTTAGATTATTTCATTAGAATTGTCAATGTTATTTATCTTTTTCAAAACAATTCTTAAATTTGTTTGCTTTTATTTTCTTTTTTTTACAAGTTTATATAGTTCATTTATTTCTGCTCTGATTTTTATTTACTTCCAATTGCTAACTTTAGGTTTAGTTTGTTCTTTATTTTCTAGGTGTAAAGTTGGGTTGAGTTCTTTGGTTTTCTTCACTTATGAACATGTTGCTATAAATTATCTCTTATAAATGCCCTTATAGCATCTCATTTTTAAAATTTTTTTGTTTCCATTTTCATTTGTCTATTTTTTTTTAATTCCCTTTGATTTCTTTTTTGATCCATTCATTGTTCAGTAGTATGTTTGCAAGCTTCTAAATATTTGTAAAATTTCAAAAATTTCTCTTTGTCTTGATTTCTACTTTTATTATATGTAACCAGAAAAGATACATAATATGGTTTTAGTTTTCTTAAATTTATTTAGACTTGTTTTGTTTTCTAACATGTTCCAACCTGGGGAATGTTCTTTGTGTATGTCAAAAGAATGTATAATCTTCTGTTATTGTATAAAATGTTCTGTATGTCTGTTATGTCCATTTGGTTTCCAGGGCTGTTTAAGTCTGCTGGTTCCTTTTTGTTGAAAGTGAGGTATTAAAGTTCTATACTATAATTGTATTGCTGTCTATATTTCCCTTTAGTTCCATCAATAGTTGCTGTATATATTTAGTTATTCCAGTGTTACATACACATATATGTATAACTATCATATGCTCTTGCTGGGCTCTGAACCCGGAGTGCTTGGGACAACGCAATGGAAAAATACTCTTGAGACTTTATGTTTGGTCTCAAAGAGGTGAGGGGGAGAAGGGAAGAGAGCAAACTCCCCGAACAAAATTCAGCTCTTCCTTTTATTTTATGTTTACAAGGTTATGATCAAGTCGTAAGTTCTTGTTTGTCTCTTGCTATAGAAGTAGGGCATTATGTTAGGAATGTTTTAGAAGGTAAGTTTGTGTCAGACAGTTTGGCAAGGGCATGGGAGATCGCTGCCTTCAGCTTTCTCCTTAGGGTGGCCTTCTGTCTTTCAGCAAAGCAAGCTGAAGCAATGACAGAACAGAGTGAAATAGCTTAGATAGCAGAGATGCATCGAGGTCACTGTTTTCAGTTCCCTCAAGAAAGGCAGCCTTCTGCCAAAGCAAGCAAGAAGCTCATCTATCTTTTAGCCAATACTTTTCAGACTTAGAACAGTTTCCTACCTGCTCTTGATGAGCTGATCTATTTATCACTATGTAATAGCCTTCTTTGTCCCTTTGCCTGGATCTGTGGTTCATTGGGTGGGCATGGAGTGTGAGATTTGCATGGTACGGGGACACCTCTTAGGCCTGAATCTATGTGGGCCACCCTACCCAATTGCTATGATACCCACATTATTTGCCTCTTGTGAATGTACTTTTGTCCATGGATGATTGTTCAACTTGATGTTTGTCGGAACAGACAAGTGACAAAAACCCTTTTCCATCTTGCTGATGTCACCCCCTGTTTTTTATTGTTTTTAAAGGGGGTGTGTTCTTAACCATTGCCCTTCCATTGGAAGAAATTTGTTTTAAGATTTAATTTCTTTTCTCGAGGGTCAATGAAATGTGGTAACAAATGTTATCTTGTGCAAAAATCAAGATCAAGTATATTTCCTTGATGATATTTTTTATTCACAAAAAGGAGGGGAGAAAAATTAAATGAGGATATAGAAAATTACCATTTTATTTTTCATTTATTTTTTCAAACTAAATAACAAAACTTATAAGCACCAAGAAACAATGAGATATGAGTCAAAGGAGGTAGAAAAATGAGGAGGGAATAGAGTCTAAGAACAGAAATTGAAAAATTAATAAGATGTCTATGACAACTGTTAGAATATAATGGAATGTCTGAGTATCGTAGCCTTGATTTTTGAAATTCAGAAGGTCCTAAAATGCCTACTTGTTTGTCTAAATGCAACAGCATCCATTTATTCTCAGATTAAACTTTGTAAGTACATATTCATGTGCCTTAATAATGTATTTAATTGAAAATACTGAATGAGTGTTCTTTCTATGAAAACAGTACTAAAGCATACTTATAGGATAGTGAAATATGGTATTAACCAAGACTATTCACTCATCTTAGTTTCCTGTTATTAATAGGTTATAAACACAGAACTGTCATCCCCTCCAGCTCAGCCCTGCTTCACCTATCCACAAAGTTCACACTTGCAGCTTGTTAGAAATGGCATGAAAGACACTGTCGCAATGTAACTAAAACCTTGTCACCTCGGTCATGAAGAAACTCTATCCCTCTTTATTATTCAGATGGATTTTTCTTGCACAGATAATTACCTGTTTTATTTTGAAAAAAATATTACTTTACCAGACATTTAGTTCTTCCATGGAAACAAAAATAAACACAACATAAATCTAGGTCACATGCCAATACATAATAAAATAGTTTCCATTATATTTCTATTAAACTTTTATTTAACACAAAGAAAATACTGAAAGATTCCAAATAAGTGTATAATACCAGAAATTTCAAAATATTATCATTTATACATCTACCTTAAGTAGTTACTTTTTTATTCACAGTATATAAAAAATTAGAACTTTGCCATACTTTGCATAGAGAAATACGTTTTTGAAATTTCAAAGTATTTCTTTATTAAGTAACACAAACTTCTTTTCTAAAGACTAAGCAATAGAAAAATATAAAAGGTGCTTATCAGCGAAAGTAATGCTCGTGCTAAGTTATTCATGAAGAATCAAACACAATAAAACAAGTTATAAATCACTTTGCAATTCCCCAATCCAGTTATGTAGTTACTCAAATCAGGAACTGTAAAAAGTGAAATCTCAGAAATAGGTGTTACTATAAGAATGACAACCTTAGACAGACATGGTTTTCTTTACCCAACCTTATTTGTATTTCTCAATATTATTTTTATATATCTTTAAAAAGGCAATTTACAAATGGAGAGCTTCTCAGCTGGTGTGTCCTTATAAATACAGCACAAAAGAGTATCTCAAATCTATGAACGATGTTTGTGAGATAAAGAGCAGTGTACTACAGACAGGTCAACTGTACTGGAGTTAGGTAACTGCAATATTAAGTAGGTCCTTCAATTTTCGGGCCTCATTTTACTCATTTATAAAGACAGGTGAGATAATAACTCAAATTTCCTGTGGTTTTTGTCAGAATAAAATGGTTTATAAAATAAAACATTAAGCCAAGATCCTGAAACAAAATATCCCATAAGTATTCATTATTAATATTACATCAGAATATGCTTCTATAATATTTTTAGAATTAAATTTGTATTCACACTTTCATTCATCAAAACACATATACCATTTCCCTTCTTTTCAAATATCTAATAAGTTCTTTCCAATTATCACTGCCATCTGAATCTCCTGGCTCTCATTCAAATTTCAATTACTTTATTTATTTGCATTTATATAGATTCACAGGTTCTTATTAAAAGAGTTAAATTATTATTAAAAGTTTGCTTAACAGTTTAATTATTATTAAATTGTCCCAGGGAGAGCATATTCAGGCCTGCCCCAGTGTCCCTTTGATATGTCCCCATTATTCTTTGAACACTTCATTGCTTTCTAGTACAAAAAGTGTTCCAGGTTTATCTAGTCCTTGACCTTTCTTACTGTGGAATCAGATGTTTCTTAGAAGAGTCCCTGTTCCTCTAAATTGACTTCAGAAGTCAATATTTGGGTGCAAAATATGGTCATCAATATTGGGGCATCACTGCTTCCAGTTTCAGTCACTGAACAGAGCTATACACATATTCCCAGACATTTACATCTCTATTTTTCTCAATATTAATCTATATATTTTTAAAACTATGAGTTCATGCCCATAATTCCAATTTCAGTTCAATATCATAGGCCTTTGTCTAGTTTTCTCCATTTTCATAGTTGTAACACCTTTCTCCTAAAGCAATATGCCTAGATTTCATTATCTTCAATACTTCAGTACTCACTTGATCAATCTCCCAGGGAATTTCCCTCCTCCCTAGGCAACACAATTATCATAAGGTGCTGCTGTCAATCTGCTTTGTCTGTGTCATATGGATTCCCTCTCCACTCTGCTTTGGCAATGACACCTCTTCTAGACCATCCCCTTGCACGCACTGTATGAGCTAAGAAGCCCTCTGAGTTCATTCCTTCCTCATCCCACTTTTGCTCTAACTCCTTATTCAAGTCATCGTGTCCCTTAGCCCCCACTTCTGGCACAGATGCCAGTCTTTATAGGGGGAAAGGGGGTTGCCAGTTTTTATCTACTTCATCTAATGGTTTTAGAACTGAATTGCTTAAAAAGGATAGGAGAAAGGAATAAAAAAGAATGAAAAAGGGAGAAGGAAGAAGAGAAATGACCACTAGTATATTTTTATAGCAAATAAATAATGGGAAACATTTCCAATGTTATATAAACACAGAGATATCAATTGCATGAACTTACACCAAACTATCAAGTTTATTTTCTAAATATATGTTATCAGCTACCATACACACCACACAAGTGTCATTTTTGTGTTTTTAGCCTGATGCTCCTAAAACATAGTGTCTCATTAACTTGCTTTGTAGAACTTTGAACCTCCAGTTGAATTAGCAATTAATAAATACAGTTTGCTATTCGTAACCTTTAAGTCTGTTTTGTAAGCTTCTTGGGGAAGGTGTTCAACTAATTCTTAGTAGAGGATAGGAAGAGTATAGCTTACAGGATGAGAAGAGTTCACCTATCTCTTGGTCAATGCAAATTTCAGAAATTCTGCCAGATATGTGACACATTAGGGATGAAAGTGTGAATCATTATTCAGAATCAATTTTAATAAGTCTCCCTGGTAGTTTTAGTTTTAAGAACTTATTTCCACCCACCTAAGAGATCAAGGACTTTTCTCTGTAGCCCAAACCACCACGGGTCGAACTCCAGTATTATGTAAAGAGTTGCACATTCCTGTCTGGATTGACATTTATTATTAAAACAAAATATGTGTTAAAAGGTGAAAAATATGATATCAAATCTTTCTAGTTGGATAGATCTAGACTATTTATATATGATAAAGAAAATTTATTTCTACATCTAACATCATGAGAGCTATAATTATCTAAAGTTCTCAAAATAAATTGCTTTTTGTACTTTGCAATATCAACTGTAAGTTTGAAAATTCTAATTATCTGGTACAAATTAATTTAAGTAATTTCTTGACAATACTTTTCACCTCAAGTATTATAGTACATCTTACCATTAAGTAATTGTGTGATTAAAGTGCATTTATTATTCCTCAAATCAAATATAATTTATTTTGTTATGAAATAATGCATTTCTTATTCATTAATGTACCTAATGATAACATATAGGTACAACTTTGATAGAACAGAAAAATTATCTCTTTAGTTAAAACATTTTGAAATAATGAAATATACTTACTACTTTCTCTTCTGTAGTAGCTATAAAATAAAATGTATAGCTTGACTACCATCACCATTAGCCCAGATTTTGAAAAAAATTATTACTAGAAATTATTATATTGCTATTGTTTGGATAGCCTCAGACTGATGGGAACCTTGAAGCATATCTTTTATTATGGTCCTGTCAGACGAATCAGTCTGATTGGTAAGCCACTAAAACTGAAATGGTCAATAGGGAAAAAAAAAGTAACAGAAATTCAAACAATGTTTTTCATGTTGTACAATAGATCACTTGAATTCATTCCTCCTATAGTTAATAATAGTGTATTGTATTCTTGAAAATCATTGAAAGTAGGTTTTAAGTGTTCCCACCACAAAACACAAGTACGTGAGGTAATGTATATGTTTATTAACTCTATCACAACATTCCACAAGTTATACATATTTCAAAACATCAGTCTATGCTTGATAAGTAGACACATTTTGGCAATTTGAAATATATATTTTTAAAAAAATGTTTTCTGTGAGTATTGTGATTTACTGGAAGGGACTTGAGGCAACTTTTCAGAGTGAAAAAAATGGTCTACACTTTGGTTGCAGTAGTGGTTATATAGGCATATACTTTTATATAAAGTGTCTTATTAAATTCATTTTATTCTTGCCTTTAAGGAATATTGAACAAATTATACTGTATGAATGTACAAACATGCCACAATAAAACCTACTATTCTGTAAAATTAATATGCACCAATAAATAACAATAAAATAGACAACCATTTTCTAACCTATTTACTAACCTATTTACTAAGTATTTTTAAATTTCAATATTAATTTCTATAATCATTTTCTGAAAAATTACTCTAAAAAATCTTATATCTCAGTCTTCAAAAGGAGTGATAAAAATACTGATTATTATCATCATCAATAATCAGCAAAATTTTTTTAATCTCAAGCTCCTTGTACATGGTACTTTACATAAAGTATCCTTTGCTAATAAATTTATGTGAGATAGATGTTATAATTTTAATCTTACAGGAGGAAACTAAGATACAGAAATTTTAAATAGCTTAAGAGTATAGATCTTATAGGTAATAGTGTCAGGATTGATTTAATATATTTATTTCTATAGTATACCATAGTTCTTGAGCTTTCAAGTACACAGTGTCGATTGTCTAATGACAGTTTATTAAGGTATTATGAGCAATTAATCATATGGATCATATCTTATGTTCCTCTACCCTATACTTTTTTCATTTGTTTACTGCATAAAAATAAGTTATTTTAATGGTGCTTCAATGGGCATACAATCAGAACATGGGATAATATAAGTTTCTGCATAAGTTATGAATCTTCCAGGTAAATGGGCTTGCTATGTTGCACCTTGTCTCTGGATAGTCTATAAAAGGCACTTGAAATAGTTAAAGTAGGATTTATAGTGGGTCATGTTCTGACATGACACAGGCCTTTGTATAAAATAATCATATTGTTATGAAATAGTATGGAATTAAAACACCAAGTGTCAAAGACTTTTACAGCCAGGTGTTGTGGTGCACGCTTGTAATACCAGCACTTGGGAGGCTCAGACAGGAGGATCGCAGGTCTGAGGACAGCCTCAGCAACATAACAAGACTTTCAGCAACCTAGCAAAATGCTGTTTCAAAGACAAAAAACAAAAAAAGGCTAAAGGTATAGCTCAGAGGTAGAATGCCCCTGAGTTCAATTCCTAGTACAAAAAAAAAAAAAGACTTTAACACTGCAGTTTTTTAGTGGTCTTCCTTGTACTTCCAGAATATCTAATTAATTGGATCTTCCTTTGAGTTTTTCAGCAAAAGAACAAAAAATATTTTGTCTTAGATTGCTTGCGGTACTAGAACAAAATACCATGGGTTGGGAAATTTCTCACAGTTGGAGGATGGAAAGTCAAGGCAACAGCAGGTTCATTGTTTGGTGAGGACTCTGTCTCTGCTTCCAAGATGGCACCTTGAACATGAGTCCTCTGGAGGGGAGGAATGCTGTGTCTTCACAAGGCAGAAGGCAGAAGGGCAAAGGCTGCGATGTGAATGTGTCCCCTCTGGAAGAGGCAGCCCTCATCAGACAACCCACCCTCTCAGCATCTTTATCTTGGGCTTCTTGGCCTCCAGAACTGTAAGAAAATAAATTTCTGTTCTTTATAAATTACAGTTTGTGATATTCTATTATAGCAGCACAAAACAGACTAAGGTATGTGCTCCAAGGTTTTGTGTTCTTGATTCTGCTATGCACATAGAGCAAACTTGATATTCTTACTATGTATGGGCACTACAGTAAACTTAAGATACAAACTGAATATGAACATTTCACAAACAATTCCTATCTCTCTGCAAGCTTCTAGGTACAATGACATGAGTAAACCAAGAAAAGCCATCAAGGCCAAATAAAACTCCCAAACAGATTGGGTGAGCTCATTGCTAGTGAAGAAATAGATTTAACCTGACTATAATGGCACTCAATGCCGAGGTCAATAGTGTGCTCAAAACTATTTCATTATACCATTATCTAACTAATAATAGTGTGTTTTATTACTTCTCAGCATTGATTATCATCTTTCAGAGATCAAGGTACATACCATATGCTCAGTAAATATTTATATGAAGTTTACTTGAGTATATGATTTAAGAAGCTTCAACTTAATCTATAGTAGCTAGCATTGGATGGTATGTTAATTAATTTTCATTTTCATTTACCTTTTTTTCTCTCAAAATAGTGCCATCATGGAATTACAGTTGTCTGTCTTCATTTACAGATGATGAGGTGAGCAAAACTTAAGCAACTTTCCCAAGTTGACTCAGCTACAAAGTGATGATGCCATGATTCAACCCTGGGCTGTATAATCCTAGAGTCTGACAGCTGAGGTAAGTAATCTTCTACTTTCAATATGGGAACTTTGCTTGAATTATGTGGTAATGAGACAAAATAGTGCCTGAGGTTCTCATTGTGGCTTTTGTTATAGACATAATATTTTAAAACACCACGGAAAAAGAACAAGTATATGTGCGTAAGTTATGGGAGGAGATAGAGGGGGATTTCTACAGTGCCTTCTTGATTAAAATAAAAATAATAAAAATTTTAATATGAATTGAATGATATATAGGAGTCAGGCACTGCTTTAAGTTATGTACATGTTTTAATTGACTCCAAAGACAACATTATAAAGTCAGTTTCAATACTAGAGTTATAGATGAGGAAATGACCACACAGAGAAATTGAGTACCCTGTTCATGATCACAGTCATACAACCAGGAAAAGATGGGGAACAGAATGTGTGTTGTACACAAAGAATTTCATTGAAGCCTCCCTGACATTTTAGTTGGCTTTGCTCAGTTTAGAGTAATGACATCTATGTTTATTCCTTTGAAGATTTTCTCTTGAAACTAAGCAAAAATGCTAATGGCCATTGACCCCTATAACATGGACTTATGCTATTAACTTTAAATTTTATCTACAATGATAGAACAAAAGTTATGAACATTTACTTTTGAATCAAATCATAATGACTTTTCTATCCTATTTTGATTATGCCATCAATAAGTGTTCTTCAGTAAAATAATAAGGCAAGATAAAAAGAAATTAAAATCCCAGATTCAGGTACCAAAGCATATGGGTTTTAATTTCCAGCTCTGATAGTTACTAATTGTATTACTTTGAGCAAGTTTATTTAATTCCACAGGGAGAACTGAAGGCAAAAAAACCAAAACCACTGTATTTGTAAAGTATGCAGAGCAGTGCTTACCATAGAGTAAGTGTCACAAAAGGTTCACTATTATTAATCCGAGTGTATATTTTCTCATACATGTAGTGTGGATAATATATATCATCCATCTCAAGGTTTAATATAAGACTAGATAGGATTTCTAATCTGTGTTGCCTAATAGAACAGCCATATATGGCAATTTAAATGCATCCACTACAACAGAATAACTCAATTTTTTAAATTTATTCAAGTAAAATCATCCAAGAATTTCTCAAAAATGTGACAAATCTCTCAAATTACCTCATCATGAACTACAGTTAGAAGGGTAAAGATCCTGGGGAAGATTATGTTAGGAATGACAGGCAGAGAAGGGAGTGGCACATTTGATCAACAATAGGAGTTGACATAAACATAGACAGTAAAGTAGAAAGATTAAAGCATGAGGCTATTATCATCAACTGTTTGGGGGTTTTTTCTACAATAGTGATGATGAACAGCACAAGAGTAATGATTCTTTCCATTGCCCACCCAGCATCCCTTTTGCATAACACGTACAAATGTCCAGTTTGCATTGGCACAGCAACAGGTAGTCTTGGATTAAGGGAAAACTAACCCTTATTGTTTCATTTTCCCTGAGCAATTTTATCCTTTTTATGGGATATTCTGCTTCTAATAATGTTTTAATGGAGAATTTTCTTTCATGACACATTGCTATTAGTACTCATATCCTCAGCACAACCAGGCTGTAGTCCATTGACATAACAGATTAGTCTACAGATGAGAAGATGACTCCATAGAGCTAAGAAGAGCCTTTCAGAGAGTTTCAGTTTGACTTTAAAAGTGCCACCTTCACCTGGGCATAGGTCTGAGACATGGCTAATGACAATGACAGTATCATACAGTCATATATAGAGCCAAACATGTACACAGAGCAATAAGAGATGTGATTTATAACACTAACTGTACATTTGAACTGCAAATATTTGTTGTTGTTATTCAGTATCTAGCCATCATTCTTATAGCCATAAATTCATTTAATTCTGGCATCACTAGCTCCCCACTGCCCTATGCAAATGGGTACATTTCGAGTTGATTTCATTCTAATATCGAAAGTGACAACTTGTTTGGATTTGAGAGGCATCAAATTTTATTTTATTATTTTATTTATTTTATTATCAAATTTTATTTTATTTTCAAATTTCATTTTATATTTCACTTAGAGATGGACTTAAGAAAGAATTGATATAATTTGGGAGGCGGAGACCAGAGGATCCAGGTTCGCGGCCAGCCTCAGCTCTCTCTCTCTCTCTCTCCCTGTCTCTCTCTCTTTCTCTCTCTCTCTCTCTCTCTCTACTTAGTGAGGCCCTCCGCAACTTCGTGAGACCTGGTTTCAAAATAAAGGATAAAAAATAGGGCCGGGGGTGTAGCGCGGAGGTAGAACATCCCTGGGTTCAATCCCTGGTACCGCAAAAAAAAAAAGAAGGAATCGATAAGATTACACAGAGGTGCTTTTAATGGGCCTCCTGGGAGAGGAAAGGGAGCATTTTTCTGCCTATCTTATACCTGATGACATAAGGCTAGATTTCTATAGCCAACTTATAGAATTAACTTATAATTTTTACCATCCTCCATGTGTAGTCTATCTATGAATCCAAATTTGTACAAGGCAGAGGCCAGAAATGTCTAGGAAATGAGCCTGGATGGTCCCTGAGTATGTGGTCATAGGTAAAATTAAATATACTCATGCACTTTTCAGGTTGATAAGATAATGGGTTCTCTATTTTTTTAACTTAAAATTAAATTTTCCTTCACATGGAAATTTTTAAAATGTAGGAACAGGTATCGATATGCCAATCACTGCTCCAAACTCATTTATGAGTATTATCAATTAATTATGAGAGACTATTATGCAAAACAATCCTTTATCAATTAATTAGTTGTAAGAAAGTCTAACATGCAAAACAATTTTAAAAGTGACACTGTGCGCCGGGCGTGGTGGCGCACGCTTGTAATCCCAGTACTTTGGGAGGCGGAGACCGGAGAATCCGAGTTCGCGGCCAACCTCAGCTCTCGCTCTGTCTCCCTCTCTCTGTCTCTCTCTTTCTCTCTCCTAAGTGAGGCCCTCCGCAACCTCGTGAGACCCGGTTTCAAAATAAAGCATAAAAAACAGGGCCGGGGGCGTAGCGTGGAGGTAGAACGCCTCTGCGTTCAATCCCCGGTACCGCAAAAAAAAAAAAAAAGTGACACTGTATCACAAAATTGGCCTTGGCATACATGCTGGTCTCAATTCATGTCATCTTAAGTGAATTCAATGGGCATTTGTTTCATAAGCTGAAATAGCCTGAACCCATTCTCAACCTAAAAACATATACACTGCTCAGGCTTGCTGAACTTATTACAATTGTTATCACTTACTTTCTTCTTTTAAAATTATTTTCCCAATTTTTTTTTATCCCTATAACACCTTGGACATGTGGGCACCATTAAACAGTTTGATTGACATTAACCATTAGCCCTCTAGGCTTCTTGAAACCTTGTAGTTAGACAAAATGGTTACTTGCATCCTCAGAGTGACATATAAAAGAATAAATTCTGGGTTGTTAAGGAAACTGTACAAAGAATTGAAAACACATTGCTCTATATCCAGAGCAAGAGAATTATCTCCAGAGAAGAGCTCTTGTCAGCAATGAATCAAATAAATGGTTTGCCTTACTGAAGTCAGAGGAAAAAGAGATTCTTAAAAACATCAACACGAACTTGCTATTTAGGTGAATAAACAGCAAAAACACTTGTCCCCTCTCCCTTAACTCAATTTTCAACAATGAAAATATCATTCAATCTATAGATTTTTGAACTTGATGTGTTTATAAAATGCAGATGATTCATGAAGTGAGAATGAAATGCTAAAATATATTCCATTTATAAATTGACTCCCTCAGACTGACACACGACTAAAAATCAACGGAAGATAATGTTAGTGTTGGAAATCTCTCGCTTTTTCTCTCTGTGCCTCTTTTTCTCTCAGTCCCCCCACCCAAGTTCTGCATCTCATTCTGTTTAGGTCCAAGTTTGAGCTCTCTGTATCCTGAATTACACTGGCAGATTGTCACTTCCTTTCACTTCACAGTTTGAGGCCTTAGAAACAAAAGCTGTTTTCAACAATTACTCTAGAAAATTTGCTAGAATGGCTACAAACAATAATATTGTAAAAATTTATTCACAGATACCCTACATTATCTAGTGATCTCATGAATTCAAAATTTCATCATTTAATGCATTTTAAAATTGACTAAGAAACTTCTTTGCTGCAAGGATATAATGCTCTTGATAAAATGTGTCAAAATATACAAAGTGTTGATTGACAAAAGAAAATTGATTAAAAAGAGTATTTGTATTGTGCAAAACTTCTATCTTAACGACTGTATTTTCTGCATATTGCCTAAAAATTAGAGACAAATAGGGTAAGCTGTTTCTGAGAGAGAATCATATAAAAAGTTCTTTGTCTCTTGGTTAAGAGAAATAACAAGTATATTACCTACAATTTATGATACATGATCCAACATAGTGAGCAGTTTATTGTACTCGTTTTTATAAAATCACTTTAATATTATTCTGATTAAAATTTTAAAAATTAATTTCTATTATTACCTTAATAATTAATGAAAACATATCTAGATTATTGATAATTAGGATATTTACATATTCCTAATTTTACCAGGACTACTATCTTCTCAGAATCCAGCAATTTATCTCTTTATTGATAAACTTTGTAATTTTAAGAGCTACAATTATTTTTTAAAGGTGTCAAAACCCCTAGCATTCTAGTGCAAGGAAGATTGTCAGTATATTCTTCACAAATTAAGTTGACAAATCAAACATAAAGCAATGAATAAAATTCCAGATTACATGTTTTATATATGTTATATATATTCCACAATAGTCTTCTATTATATATGTATATATATTATATGTATATATATACATATATTTCCACAATATAAAATGAATATTCTGTCCCATAAATATACAAAGATACAACTCATTATTTTAATAAACTGTACAATATGTCATACAATAGATGTATTAAAGTGGTTAGCTAGTGTTTTCCTTGATTTATTAATTTGCTCAAATATATCTCTCTGAGTATTTCCATCAGTAGACCCTTAAAGAGCTGAATGTGCATTCAAATTGCCTTCTCAGTGGCTGCTCCAAGGCATATTCCCTTGACTATGTGTTCTGAGTTAATCTCATCATTTGCAATTATGCATTTTATCTCTTTTTTAATATTTATCTATCTTAATATATTTTGGCCTTATGATATTGGTTATGATAAGGAGATATCTAGCATATATAAAGAACTTACAAAACTTAAAACTAAAAAAACAAATGATCCAATAAAAAATGGCAATTGAACTGAACAGACACTTCTCAAAAGAAGAAATACAAGTGGGCAATAAATACAATGAAAAATGTTCAACATCAGCTGGGTGTGGTGGCGCACACTTGTAATCCCAGTACTTTGGAAGGCGGAGACCGGAGGATCCAGGTTTGCGGCCAGCCTCAGCTCGCGCATGCGCACGCGAGCATTCTCTCTCTCTCTCTCTCTCTCCCTCCCTCTCTCTCTCTCTCCCTCCCTCTCTCTCTCTCTC
>PVJS01016187.1:0-37835 GCA_004027185.1 Glis glis
AAAAAAAAAAAAAAAAAAAGAACATTATGAAGGGACAGAATTCGACTTGGGCCTCTATCATTGTTCTCAGCAGAGAGCAGAAAGGCACTCCTGGCTTTGTCCACAGCAACGGGTTTCAGCTGGAGCCCAGAGGTTAGTGTCTGGCTGGAAAGGGGTTGGAGCAGAGCATGGTGGGTGTGAACTTCCAGCCTAGGAAGTTTGACTGGATTCGGAAAGGAGGTGACAGAGAGCCACCAGGAGCTTTTCCACAGGGAAAGGATATGAGCTGGAGGTTAGGAATTCTTAAAGGGACCTTTCTCTTCTTGGCCATATTTCCATTTCTGGTATGACATGGGAGAAAAAAATGAAATGGGCTTGAGTTTCCGCTGCCACCTTGCAGTCAAGGGAGGTCCTGTTCTTTCATAAGGAGAGGTGGAAATCCTCTGTTTATTTAAGAGCCATGAATGTTCTTTTCATGGTAAAGTACCAACAGATCTGCCGTGACTGTAGACCCACTCATCTCAATAAAAGGAAGCTGTTTCCTTATGAATTGAGTCACAAATGAAAAATATTTGGGGAGTGCCATAGAAACAAACGCACTGTCTTCCTGAGGCATGGAAAGTGGGTTTTGTAGCGTCTATTTGTGCGAAGACAAACAATATTCTTCCCAGTGCTCTGACTAGTATATAGAAACAGATATTAAGATAGATAAGCAGGCATGGTGGTGCACGCCTGTAATCTCAATACTTGGGAGGCTGAGATAGGAGGATCACAGGTTCGAAGCCAGCCTCAGCACCTTAGCGAGGCTCTCAGCAACTTAGTGAGACCCTGTTTCTAAATAAAAATTTTCTTAAAAAAAATAGGGCTGGGGGTATAGCTTGGAGGTAGAATGCCCCTGGGTTCAATCCCCAGCAGCAACACACACACACACACACACACACACACACACGAGATGATAGATCAGATAGATAGATGATAGATAGATAGATGATAGATAGATAGATAGATAGATAGATAGATAGATAGATGGATGATAGATAGATAGATAGATGATGGATAGATGATGGATAGATGATGGATAGATAGATGGATGGAAGAGGAAAGGAAGGGGGCTGAATAATGAATAGAAGGAAGGGATTCTCTGGAATCAGGTCTCAGGCAGATCTGGGAATCTAGGCAGCAGGAATAATGGGAACTTCTCCTCAGAGTCCTTCTGTAGGAACGACTCACCCCAAATTATTTTCCATTCTCAGGTCCCTCCCCTCAAGATGCAGGTTTCTGGGCAAGTGTCTAGTTGGCTTAGGTTAGATAGATTCCTGTTCCTTGGCCAGGGATGTGGGCTCTCTGATCAATCGTTTCACCAAATCCACAAGGAATTCCAGAAAGAATTTTTTTCCTTAGTGGAAAGAACTGGATATTGTTCTCAAAAATGAAGGACTGAGACAAATGCCAAGCAGGCCAAATGCTCAGCTGCCCCCCACCTCTGCTTCTGTCCCTACAATCACTTCTGACCACATGTTACCTGGCTTCTGCTTCCACCAAGGAACTGGAACTTCCAGGTCATGGGTGAGCTCCAGGTTGTTAGATGTGACATGTAGGGGTGATTAGTTTATTGCACTGCAAGGCTGGAATGGTGTTAAAAATGTACAGCTAGCCACATCTTGGCTCTTCCTGATGCAATTCAGCTGGCAAAGGCTCTAGACTGACACACACAGCACACCAAAGAGGCGCTAAGACGTGGATGATTATAATTGTGCAATGAGTTGGAACTTCCCTGCTAAGACTTTGGATGCAGTGAGGATCGGGGGGGGGGGGCTGAGAGAAGGAAAAAGCACAGTTCCAGCCAGGCCCCATTTAAGGTTGATTAGCAGTAATGAATTCTAAGCCTTGTGATTGCTCTTTTTTTTCCTTCACCTTCTGCTGAGCCACTGATAAGGCTCTAGGCTGTGACTAGCTGTGGCCCCCAAATCCTCAGCAAACTTCTAAGAGCATTCATTCATAATTCAACAAGATGTGGTAAGTGTCTTGTATTAATTAGGATTAGATATGGAAGCAAGTGACAGAAACCCACAGTAACAGTGGTTTAAACACATTGTTTATTTCTCCGTCTGGTAAAAATTCACGGCACACAGCCACAAGCTGTCTGGTGGCATTGCTCTGTGAATTCCTCAGGGACCCGGCCTTCTTCCAGCTTGCCCCTCTCCTCATCCACCGTGTTCAAGGTGGGGCGTTGGAGCTCCACCTGTACTCGTGTGCATTTCAGACAGAAGGGTAAAGGAAGGGCTACAGAAGAGAGGGCTAAGGAAGATTCTAGAAGCTGCCCGACAACACTTTCACTGATACCCTTTTGGCACAAAGGATGCTGAGAAATGTGGACTTTATTCTGTGTGGCCATACACCCAGCTCAGCTCTAGGGATTGATTGCACTGCGTGAGAGAAGGGGAGACTGGAAATGAACGGCTAGACGTCTCCTTTGCATTTTGACTTGTGTGGGATACACAAAGCTGTGGGCAGGCTCCTCTCCTCTGAGCAGCCAGCACAGCACTCTTCCTGAAGTTCTTGTTTTGGCAGGTCGGTGAGACAGGCTTCCCCACTTGGCCACTCAACTGTGAAATTGCGGCTCAAGAGATGGGAACAGGTCTGAATTAAGCACCTTCAGCCAGCCTGTCAGCACCTCCTTTTATTCTGGGAGTATTTGCTGAGATTCAAACTCACGTCAACTACACAGCAGTGTGCTTGGCCAAGGGTGGTGGAACGCTCCCCTGTGTCCCTCAGTCGTGAGGAAGGTCTGAAGGCTCTGTCTGAAGGTCTGAAGGTCTGAAGGCACTGTCAGGAATATGCTGGGCTGAGGGGCTGGGGCTGAGCTCACGGGTAGAGTGCATGCCAATCCTGAACTAGAGTTCAGGAGTATACTGAGGGTCCCAGGGATTTTATGATATGTTCTGTTTTTGCTTTAGCTCACAGTTGATACTGAGTTATCTCCAGGACGAGCTCAGAAGTCCCCCTGCCCCTTGGTCTTTTCACCTTCCCTCTTCTACTCTCCCTACCACCTGCTATGCCACTGCTGGGCCCCAGTTCCTATCTGTGTTCTACCATGGATGACAAGGTCTGTTTGCCCTGGATTGTCCCATTTCCCAGAGTGGAGCTCTTGCAAGTCATGGTGTTTGTTTACCTAACTTGATCTCTGCATGTTCAAGGGAGAGAACTCAGACAATCAGCGAAAGCAACAAGGAAACAATCTTTTATCAAATCTGTAAGTGAGCATTCTGATGGTCAGTGCTGTCCAAAGAGGGAATGGGTTGCCTTGAGAGGTGGTGATTTCACCATGTGTGGAGGATTTTAAGCAGAGGCAAGATACTGTCAGGTGGAATACAGGTCAAGGACTTCATATTTCTGAAGAGCATTTAGGTTAAATGACCTCCTCTTCTAGTGTGTTAGTCAATTTTCTGTCACTGTAACAAAATAATTGAGATATCAACTTTTAAGGTAGAAAGGTTTATTTTGGCTTAGGGTTTCAGGAATTTCAATCCCTGATCAACTGGCTTTGTTTTTCTCTGGGTTTAGGGTGAGGCAGAACATCATGGCAGGAAGTGGGTGGTGGAGGAAAAGAAGAAGAGGAGGGACCACGCTTTCAGTATCCCCTTCAAAGACATGCCCCCAGTAACCTAATTTCTTCCGTTGGGCCTCACCTTCTAAAAGTTGTACCACCTCCCAGTAGCACAACAGGCTGGGGGCCAAGCCTCCAACACATGGGCCCTTGGGGGACATTCAAGATTGAAATTATAGCACCCGTCTGACCTTCTATGGTCCTGTGAGCATGAAAAATGTATTGTACTGTGCACTCTTGCAGGAATGAGGGGAAAAGAGTAAGTGGTCATGGGAGGAAGTCAAGAATAGTTGCAAAGATTTGTGTAGTGATTCTCCAGCTAGAATGCAAGGGCCGAAACCTGGCCCCTCCTCATCTCTGTGATCCAGGGCAAGTCAGTGGCCTTGCTGAGTCTCCACTTATTCCTCTGTGTCATGGGAGAAGATTCTCTTACTTCATAGGATACTGTGAAGATTAAGTATCATAATGCATTTAAAACAGTGCCTAATGATGTTAATCATTGTAATTATTGTTATGTATATAACTACATATAAAACAAAAACAATATTAGGACTGTATTATAATTATTATAATCATCATCACTGATGGAGAAAGAAAAATGAAGCACGCCCGAGTTGACTGGAAAAACCCTCTGCAAACACTGAAACTTTGCAAACCAAGTTTGTATGCGTTAGTCAGCATTCTCACCACGATGACCTAAAATACCTGATGACCACAACTCAGAGAAAGGAAGATTTATTTACTCATGATTCTGAAGGTTCCAGTCCATGTTAGAACGGTTTCCAAGCAGGAGCTGGGGCTGCAAGTTCTTAGGGCATGATGGCAGGGAGCAGAGAGGAGAAGGAGTGAGCTTGTTATCAGCTCATGGCAGCAAGAGAGAGAAGCAGGAAGCTGTAGCAGCTGCCTGGAAAACACTGTCCCTGGCCACACCCCCAAGACTGTTCCCCAGCAACCCAGTCCCACCTCCAATAAGGCTGCCTTGTCTACTGCCTGAGGTCTGGAGGACTTTTTTTTTTTTTTTGCAGTACTGGGGATTGAACCCAGAGGCATTCCACCTCCAAGCTACACCCCCTAGTCCTATTTTTTATTCTTTATTTTTGAAACAGGGTCTCACTAAGTTGCAGAGGGCCTCATTACTAAGTAGCTGAGGCTAGCCGTGAACCCAGGATCCTCCGGTCTCAGCCTCCCAAGTACTGGGATTATAAGCATGCGCCACCATGCCCGGCTGTGGAGGACATTTTAAATCCAAACTACAACACTGCATGAGACTGTACTCTTTCAGATTCAACTGACAGACCCCCAGGGAAAGGGAACACTAATTGACTCTTGTAAGTCAGAGAGCAAAGGTAAAGCAGAGGTGATATCGGGGGAAACAGGAACAAGAGAATCCATGGCCCAGCATTTCTGGCAGCTAACCTCTACTGTCTCCTCTATATCTGGGCCTTGAGGTAAGGTTGGCTCTCGGCCGTCTTGAAGGCCAGGCATTTTGTTCTAGGCAAGGCACAGTAAAAGGAAAGCACAGAGTGACTCATTGGGAAGAAGTACAGGGAGGTTGGAGAGCTGTCTGAAGCACTGGAGGGCAGAGCATGGTATGACTGAAAGGCCACACAAGACCACAAGACCCCTGGGTGAAAGTAGGGACCTATGATAGTCTGAGCTAGGGCCTGTGCTGTCCCCTCTGCCTGGCATGTTCCCTTCTCTTTTCTACCTAGTGAATGCATCCTTCAAAACCAGCTAACATAGCACCTACTCAGTCAAGTCTTTCTCACCACCTTGTATCAGCTGGAAATTGCATTCAGCTGTGATCACAACAATAACTAAAACTCATAACAAGACACCTGGAGCCAACAGGCCCGAGGTGGAGTGGCTGCTCCATTGTAGCATCTAGGACCCAGGTAGTTTCTCCCTTTCTACACTCGCAGCCATCTTTAGCATACTCTTGCCTCTGTGGATACAAGATAACTGCTCTATCTCTACCATCAGATCCCTTATGGTAGGCAGAGTAATGACCCCCAAAGATGTTTGCATCCTAGTTCCCTAACCTGTGAATATGTTAGGTGACATGGCAGAAGGGAATGAAGGTTTTTGTTTGTATTCTGTTGCTATAAGAAAGTACCTAAGGCTAGGCACTTGATAAAGAAAAGGGGTTTATGTAGCTCACTGTTTGGAAGGCTGAAAGACCAAGATCAGGCAGCCCCATCAGGGCAGGCTCTGGTGAGGGTCCCCTTGGCCACATCACATCATGGTGGATGGCATCGTGGTGGGAGTAAGTACAAGAGGGAGAGAGCACATGATGAGACAAGGAAGCACGAGGGATTCAGGGGCCAGGCTGCTCTTTTTATAATAATTTGCTCTTGTGGGAATGAACCAGGGTCCCTTGAGAACTACAGTAATTCTTTTCACAGGCAGCCCCCCCCAATGACCTAACCACCTTCCACGAGGCCCCACCTCTTAAAGGATTTGCCACCTTCATGTTGCCACACCAAGAGCAAAGCTTTCAGCACCTGAACTGTTGGAGGTCACAAATCAAGCCATAGCAAAGTTTCTAAAGAGCTGAATTTACAATAGGGAGATGATTATCCTGGATTATCTGATGAACCTGATGTAATAACAAGGATCATTAAAAGTTGAAGAGGGAGGGCGGAGGAAGAGTCAGAGGGGATGTGACTGTGGAAGGCTACTCAGAAAGATGCAGTGGTTTGACTTCAACGATGGAGGAAGAGAGCCATGAGGCAAAGAATGTGAGTGGCCTCATGAAGCTAGAAAAGCAAGACAATGGATTCTCTCCCAGAGTCTCCAGAAGGGGACACCACTTTGCCAACACTGTGACTTTAGCCTGGTGACCCTGTGTTAGACTTTTGCAGAAATGTAAGATAATGTATGTAGGATGTAAGCCACTAAGTTTGTGGTGGGTGTTACAGCAGCAACTAGAAACTAATACATGTCTCTAGGTCCCAAGGTACTTGCCAAGGTACTTGCCACTTAAATCAACCCTTCTTCCTGTCTCACCGAGCTTTCCTGGAAGTCCCTCCTAACAATTTTCCTTATGTCTCATTGGCCAGAGCTGTCCTGTGGCCACCTTTATTTGCGGTGGAAGCTAGGATGTGTACTTTTTCAGCTGGGCCCATGGCC
This sequence comes from Glis glis, assembly GCA_004027185.1. NCBI lineage: Eukaryota > Metazoa > Chordata > Mammalia > Rodentia > Gliridae > Glis > Glis glis. The sequence continues at coordinate 6,719 of PVJS01016187.1, forward strand.
CTCCCCAGCAAAATAAGGATTTTATTTGTATAAAAGAAGGGGAGAATAGGTAATGAGGCAGACAGCGTAGAGTTCCTACCACACACCCCCAGGGAGAACCAACTATTCCACCATATACTTTCTTCCCTCTCTTATCACCCTTTGAGGCTGTAGTATAATTTATGTGCTGATGTGACTGTTCTTATTACTTGACCAAGTGCTCTCACAAGCGGGCAGCCTGTTTGATTTATCTCTGTCCCTGGTGCTCGGCACAGTGCCTGGTACGGAGAGAGTGTTGGCATAAAGTTAGACAGATGAATGCGTGAATGGATTTTGAAATGGAGAATGACCGATGCACTTCACAGAGCCAGAGGCCCTTGGCATTTTCCGGTGAGGATGGTCTGTGGGGGTTAGGTAGATTTTATAAGACCATTTGGCCCCGATGGAAACCTCATCTCCAGTAAATTAAACCTCCACAGCTGCAGTGTGTCACCTTTCCTTACAGATCATTACAGTCTGCCTTTTGCTCAGAAAGAACTGAGCAAGCCGGCCAGGGGCTGTTGTGTACACCTGTCACAGACCACGGAGCCTCGATTAACCTTGTGGATAAATTACACTTCCTGCCCATTCTTTATTTTTAGCAAGGCAATGTCTATTTGGCACCTCCAGAGAAGACTGCATTAGGTTTCAGTCACGAAACTACAAAACAGTGGCATGTCTAGCCTGGCTGGGATGACAGTTATTAACCCTGTGGACACTCTTTCTTGGGAAGCTCCTCAGCCCCAGGACTTAAGTTTTCCTGAGAAAAGTAGCATTCTGGGCCATCCAGTGCCTTCAGAAGCTAGCTAAGGCCAACTGTGCATTTGTAGAAAAATCTGCTTGTTGGATCTGACTTGCTTAGACTTATATAGATTACCCCTTTCCTCCAGTCCTTCCCTTTGGGGTGAAACTCAGTTGTTATCACAAAGGTTTGGTTTCGTTGTTTTCTCTCTCTTCGATCCTTCTCAGTTACGCAGCGCAGTATCATGACCCACATCTTCAGCACCTGAACCATATAGCTAAGTGCCCTGAAACCCATAGGGCAGGGGCAGGCCATGGAGACAGGCAGGCCAGCCAGCGGGCATCGGGTCACAGAGGATTCTTAGCTGTGTAGGGCAGCAGCACCGGAAGTGAGCTACTTGAGACAGCCATTTTTTTTAAGGCAGCCATTTTTAATAGGATCTTGTTTATTTTAAAATCCCCTGTAGTGCTTAGTTCTGCGTCCAGCCAAACAATCTCAGTAAACGTTGGTTTTGAGTTTAAATAGATGTCAGAAGGCATCATTTAACCCCTTCATTTGATACAGAGAAACTCTCAGCATGAGGCCTTGGGAGGTATTTTTAAAAAGCAGATAATAGCCGGGTGTGGTGGCGCACGCTTGTAATCCCAGTACTTTGGGAGGCGGAGACCGGAAGATCCAGGTTCGCGGCCAGCCTCAGCTCTCTCTCTCTCTCTCCCCCTGTCTCTCTCTCTCTCTCTCTATCTACCTAGTGAGGCCCTCCGCAACTTCGTGAGACCCGGTTTCAAAATAAAGTATAAAAAAAAATAGGGCTGGGGGTGTAGCGCGGAGGTAGAACGCCCCTGGGTTCAATCCCCGGTACTGCAAAAAAAAAAAAAAAGCAGATCATTATTTCTGTAAGTAAAACAATCTAACTAGATAACTAATACATGAATTTTTAATTGGGAAAATTTTAAAAACAAAAATAAGATTGTCTATATTACCCAGAGACAACTACTACTACTATTTTCCTATTTTCTCAACCTTAATTCTCATGAAGGAGAGCCCTGTTTTCCTACAGATTTTACTGAGGATTAGGGGAAGTAAGGATAGGGGAGCTTATTTTTTCTAGTCTTTTACCTTCAGATTTCATTGGGATATATAAAGATATATATAATATATAAAGATACATATATACACATATGTAAGTATTTAGATGTATATGTGTGTATATATGTAAGAATATATGTGAATATATTACATATCAGTATATTTATTATTGGGATATATATTAGTGCATACACACACATATAATACTACACACATACATGTTTGACCTGTCTCAGTTAATTGTTACCATAATAATGCTACATAAAAAACTCCTTCAAACTCACTGGCGTCAACTGGAAGTCTTTTGTTCTTGCTGACACTTCTGCCAGTTGGCTGGGTGTTTGCTGATCTAGGCTGGGCTCTGCCAGATGGCTCTGATTTAAGGTTTAGCTCCAACTGGGCATGCCTTCTCACCATGGGTTGGGCACAGGTCTGGTCCATGTGTGTTCTTTCTGAGGCCCAGACCAAAGGGGCAGCAGTCGCCCAGAGAAGCTCTTCTCTTGGAGCTGCAGAGATACAAGGGGACACACCCAGCTGTGCAAGCCCACCCAAGTCCCTCCTGTGTCATGCCTGCTAGCATCTCATTGGCTAAAGGAGGTCACACGGTTGAGTCCAAAATCAAGCGAAAGGGAAATGTATCCCCCGACCATGAGACCACAGCAAATCACCAAGATGAGCATCCGCGGGCCAGGGAAGTATGTACTCTTCCCAGAAAGGCAAAAAGGGAAGGGAGGGAGTGTTTTTGAGAATAATATAATCTACTATCCATCCTAAACATCTGCTAAAGTACGCTGCCTTTTGAGATTTAAATAGAGACTACTCAGAACCCACCTGGCCAGTAGCATCCTTCAATCTACTCAGAAGATTGCCAGCCCAGAGCTCCTCCACCAACTGAATTGGTCAGTTTATGGGTCATTTGGCCACCTCATGAGTGTTGTCCCTGTTCCACACTCACATCCCTTTCCTTGGCTCCCCCCAGAATAATTTACACAGGTGTGTAGAAGATGTTGCTCAATGTTTCGGTCAGCAAAGGAGTCTTCCATCTCTTGCATTCCTCTCTCCACGTTGTGAGGCCCCTCTCCTCTAGATTCTGTGGGTGTCTCAGTTCACATAGCCTCTCAGGTCAAAGCTTGCTAAAGATTTCACTCTGGTCGCAGAAATTCTGACGGTCTTATCCAAACTAGGCCACACCTTTGTGTGAGTTGGCTCGGCTTTCTTTTTTTTTTTTTAACTCATACAGCACATCCTCCCTTTGGTGCATTTTTAATCTATATGGAGGAATTAATAATGTATGTTACTATTTGGAGGTCAGATAATTCTTTGTGTGGGGACCATCCTGTGCATCGTAGGATGCTTAGCAGCATCCCTGGTCTGTACTCGCTAGGTACCAGTAACAGCGGTCCTGCTCTCCTTGAATTATGGGCAACCAAAATATCTCTAGACATCACCAATTCTCCCTGGGGGACAAGATAACCTCAGTTGAGAACAACTCCTCTAACATATAGTAGAGTTGATAAGACCTCTGATAAACCAAAATAGTGTGCCAAGAGATGTTCAGAAGAAGGTGATGTTACTTCCTGGGGGTGAATCTCTGAGAGCCTCAGGGGGCAGAGGGCATCTGAGCTGAGACTTCAGGAATGGTTAGGGTTTGAGATGAGTTTCCTGGAGGAGGGAAAACGGGGTGGTGAACAGGTAGTAGCTCTGTTTGAATAAAGCATAAAGTGGAATAGGCATGTTGATGAGCATGGAGGTCGGGTAGGTCCTCCTTATAAGTTGTTGTAAGACCTCCATTTTTACTTTGAATAAAATGATAAATGTATCTACAGCTGTGTTCAATTGGAGGAGATACATTTGAATTTGGGGTTTGTCTGCATAAGCCAAAGTAATTGCTGGGAAGTCCCATACATCCAGAAGTATTATTTTTTTTTGACACCCAGGAAGGAAACAGAAAAGGCTTCCAAGGAGTAGTGTATCGTTAAACAAATCCATGCCTATATGTTGGTGTTTCTTACCTCTCAGCAGCGTGTGCTCTGAACTCTTCGTTTTAGGTCTAAATCTAATGGACTTGGTAGTCAGTTCCCCAGGGCAGATGGAAGAGGAAGAGAGCAAGGGAGAGGATTAGTCTAGGCAGGCATCAACTCTGCAGCAAAGCTTCCAGCACCAGGGGAAAGGGGCCAGAAGCAAAAGTAGATGAGTGATTGGAGGAAGGAAGGAACGAATGAATGAGCAAATGAACAAATGAATTGAGACCAATTAGTTCAAGAGGCACAACTGTCTGGAGTCATTTAGGCAGGAGGACATCTATCCCTCCTTAACCCCCGAAGACATGACTGCATCACAACACACCCCCATATGCCCACATATGCAGTGTTTAATGAGGCAGGGGATGTGTGAGATACCCAGAACCCATGTGGTAAGCGTTTAGCACACTGGTCAGGAGCAGTGACTGGAGTTAGACTCCCTGGCTTGAATCCTTGCATCAGGCTCTGCAACAACAGACTAGTTACTTCACCTTGCCAATCTTTAATGATCGCTTCTGCAAAATGAGGATTCCCTTCTCATAGGGTCATTGGGAAGCTTAAATAAAATAATCCGATTAGCCAGATATGGTGGCGCACGCCTGTGATCCCAATATTTGGGAAACTAAGACAGGAGGATAGCAGGTTCGAGGCCAACCTTGGCAATCTAGGGAGATCCTGTTTCAAAATAAAAAGAGCTGGGGGTGTTGTTCAGCAATAGAATACCTCTGGGTCAATTCCCAATGCCAAAAATAAAATAATAAAGTAATCCATGTGTGTTGTTAGCTCAGTTCTTTGCATGGAATAAGTGCTCAATGAAAGCTAATGATTATTCCTATCATTTCACTGGAAGAGATGGAGGCTTCCCCTAAACGTTAACTGCAGCTGCTCTTCTGGGCTGTTCTCAGAGTCTACTGGCAGTGCTCAAATTTCCATTCCAAAAAGTATACGGGATGGTCATAAAAACCAAGGAAAGTTCTAGAAGAGTAGAGGCAGCTGCGTCTGTCCCTTCCATCTCCCCTCTTTTTGGCAGTAGAAGCCAGGCCGCCGAGGGAGAGGACAGCAGGCTCCCAAGGGTTCTGGCCGCCAGCCATTTCTTAGCAATGTACTTCCTTTGAGCCACTCTGGCCCTTCACCCTTTGGCTCTCCTGAAAAAAGAGCAGTTATTTTGAGGTAGCTAGGAGAATGTGAAGCTGTTTCCTTCCCATATTATGCCCTGTGCTTTGTAAACATAATCTACCTCCAAATAAGAAATGTGCACAGCAGTCGGGTTGGAGGGGAGACGCCAAAGCATATTGCACAGGAATGGCTATGAAGTAGTGAAGGGGGCCCTGGCTTGTTTTCTTTTGACCACCATCTGCCCGGCGACACAGCTGGAAACACAAGGTGCTCTGTAACGTAAAACCTTGGCCTGCTTCCTCGGCACAGTGTAAAACCCGAGACTGCCAGGAAGGCACAAGCCACCCGGCAGGAAGGAGCTGCTCTCTGCCCACGGATGGCAGGACAGTAAAGCGAGTCGTCCTCTGTTGGTTGTGTTTTCCAGGCTGGAGCAGGAAATCCAAGCGCTCGAAAGTGAAGAATCCCAGATATCCGCCAAAGAGCAAATCATCCTAGAGAAGCTAAAAGAGACAGAAAAATCCTTCCAGGACTTTCAGAAGGTGAAGAAAACAAACGTGCTTTCTCTAAATCAGATCCCTGGGGAGGCAAGCCCTGGCAAGATGGCGCCAGCTGGAGAAGAAGCCAGGGGGACGGGGGAAGAAGGCAGAGCCCCGCTCTGTGAAGTGAGGGGCAGGTGTGTGAGGACCAGGTGCCAGCCCTGAAGCGCAGAGTGGCCTCTCCTTGGGTGTGGACCACCTGGCCTGCTGGGAGGCATAGAAAAGCCATTAAATGAACCCCATCTACCTGCTCCAGACCCCTTATTTGCCCAGTGCTTGAAAAGTTCTCCCCTACTGGGCTCCAGAATTCTAAAACCATTTCCTAGGAGAGATTAAACACTCTCTCCCTGTGCTTTAATTATAGACTTTGCTTTGGGAGTCTTTCCTTTATAAAATAACCAGAGACATACTTGGGTGGCTGAGACAGGAGGATCACAGGTTCAAGAGCTGCCTTAGCAACTTAGGGAAACCCTCAGCAATTTAGTGAGACCCTGCTTCAAAATAAAAAATTTTAAAAAAGGGCTGGGGGTGTAGCGCAGAGGTAGAATGCCCCTGGGTTCAATCCCTAGTACCACAAAGATTAAAAAAAAAAAAACAAAAAAACAGCCAGAGACAACATACCAAATGGATATGAATTCCAAATACAAACAGTGGAAATACATGAAATTTTACTGTATGTAAAAATAAATGTTGCCCGGTAGTAAAGAGGAGAGCATCCGTAAGGCCAAGAGGCCCCGACCATCCCTCTATTTCATACCTCCTGTTTCCTCAGGACCTCAGTGATCGAAAACTTTAAGTGGAATTCTCTAATATCACTTGCCCAACACACTCCAAGATATTTGCCTGATAATTGGAATAAATCAATCTTTCAATAAATTGATTGAAATTCAGTATATGGTGGGGAGGGTAAGCCCTTAACTGTTCCCTTAAATTTTGGAATCCCAAACAATTTCCCAGAAGAAAAGAGAGCATGGGAACCAGGCATCATGGTGCCTGTAATCCCAGTGCTTGGGAGACTGAGACAAGAGGATCGCAGGTTCCAGGCCTGCCTCAGTAATTTACTGAGACACTCAGCAGCTTAGTGAGATTCTGTTGTTTCAAAATAAAAAGGGCTGAGGGTGTAATTTGGAGGTAGAACATCCTTGAGTTCAATCCCAAGAACCCCCCCAAAAAAGGGAGGGCAATGGGGTTTGCCTGCAACTCTCAAATTCTGGGCATGGCCAGGTGTTGTGGCACATGCCTGTAATCCCAGTACTTGAGAGGCTAAGACAGGAAGGTCACAGGTTCAAGGCCAGCCTCAGCAAGTTAGCAAGACCTTATTTCAAAATTAAAAAGTGGGGGAGGCTAGGGGTATAGCTTAGAGGCAGAATGCCCCTGGATTCAAACCCCAGTACTGGAAAAACTAATTCTGGGCCCGGGCCTGGGTGGGGGGATAGTGGTTGACGGGATGCGGGACCGTGCCCACGCGCATAGTAACGCTCTGCCCTGCTTTTGTTTCCACAGAGCTTCTCCACTACGGATGGAGGTAAGTGCCCTTTGCCCTGTCTCTAGACCGATGTATTTCTTCTGGTCTGCTTCGGGCTCTCATTAGCCTGGACTCACCTGGAGACGTAATGTGTGGCTTTGCAAGGGCGTCAGATGGAAGGGTGACACTGCGGGCCAGGCCCTGAAGAGGTCCATGTGCCCAGTCTCCACCGGCTCCCTTCTTCAAGCACCGTTTCTTGATTTACTGCCTTCATTGCAGAACTAGCTGGCCTTTCTCCTTCCCATTAGTTCCCTAAGGCTCGTTGCCCGGGCCTTGTTGAAAGGCGCTCGGCCAAGAAGTGTGCTGACATCAGGACTGAGTGCCTTGTAGGAACAGCTCATGTGTCCCATGGCTAGGTCCCTAGAGCACACCACACACCAGAAGGTCATTTGGTGTGTAGGAAACCTTACTAAGACTTCTGTCTTCCTTTTCTTATATTCCTTTTCCTTTTTCTCTTCTCCCTCCTTCCCTTCCTTCCTTCCTTCCAATCAGAGCCCTGCAGTTTCTCCTTTCTTCCAGGGAAACAGAGCTGGGCAGAACTTCCCTCTCTGTGCAGATAGCTGGCCCAGAGCACAGGAAGGGTGGGAGCAGGACCCTGAACTTCTGACCTCATCCTGCAGGAGCAGGCCTTTCTCCTCCTCTTCTCTTCTCTCCCTGACCTTCTCTCCTTACCTGGCCCATGGGGTTGAATTTGGGATTATGTGCTTCTGGTCCTTCACTGTGTTCCCCCTGACCTCAGCTACAAACCTGTGATTCCTACTTCCTCTTTGGTCTTCAGCTACATCTGCTTTAAAATATAGGGACTTGGAAGGATCAAATGCCCCCGGCTTACCTGGTTCTTACAAGGTCAGCCCCTAGACCAGGAAGATGATCAGGAGCCAGAAGAGTTGGATCAGAGCATTTTCCCAGTGTCATTTGGAAAAATATGGGGAAAAGCTTAAAAATACAGTGATATACATTGCATTTTTCTGGATTAGCCAAAGGCCAATGCTATTTGCACTAAGGATAGTTCTGACTATCCTTAAAAAGTGATTTTTCCCCCAGCAAGTAAAAGGCAAAAGATCTGGATTTTGGCTCCCTGGGAGATCTTTGGGAAGTTACTAAATTAAACCTCCTTTCAGGGCAGTAGCAGGGACAGGTCAGGTACAAGCCAGCAGGGACTCTGGAAGAAGAGGACCTAAGACAGTTTTAGGAAGGGAAGCTGAGCCCCTGCTAGGGTGTAACTCATTGGGGCACTTGTTCTGTGCTTTGGGGTGGGGCATGGAATGAGGAGGTGGCTTTGGGGAGTTGGGGTGGTACATGGAGAGGAGAGCAGATTCCACACAATCAGCAAGAGTTCAGTAAGTGTCAGACTAGGCTGGGCTGGAGCACTGAGCCCCAGACACCCACATACCCAGAGAGTGCACACTGTGTTTTCATGATTTTCACTTCTTTGTTCCCTCCCTTCTCAGACCAGGACCTTCCCTTGCCTTCTGTTCGATAATCAGGGAAGGGAAGGAGCCTGCATGTCCTGCCCCTGAGAAGGCTGTGTGGGGTGTGGAAACCTCTCTATAGCCTATGACTTAACAAGCAGACACGAAGCCACATTATAACCTCTCACCACTGTTGCTTGCATTTGCACTCCGAGCTCCTATCATTTGCTCCTGTATCCCTCCACTATTTCCACCCACTCCCCTGAGCATGCACAGAGCGGAGGCATCCTGGTATGACTGTGGAGAGAGCCACCCTTCACTCCATCCTCCATCGCCTTTGCCAGGATGGGTGAGCTCAGTCTTAGGAGGATGGGAAAGTCTTAGGGATTCCAGGGAGGAGTTTCTGAGGTCTCACCTGTCACCCTGCAGTGTGATTCCTGCCATCTGTGGCCAAGCCTTGGTGACCTCACTGTCACACCACACCGACTAGCAAAGAAAGAAATTTGAAGGAGGGAACACATGCTTCCAAAAATGTGATCGATGTACAGGTCACTCTGTGGTCTGAGGGTGAAAACATGAATTACTGGCTCACCAGTGGCTTTTGATTGCAATGGTAGCCCTGGTACTCAAGAAGAGTTCATTCCAGTCTTCAGTGGAGTTTCCTGGTCATAGGCATTCTGATTCCCTCTTCACCTGCTACAGTATTAGTATATAGCAGAGCCCTTACTGATTGGGTGGATCATTTTTATTGCCCTAGACAGGCACAGTCTGTGTAACTATAAATAGCATATCATATGTGTCTATTGCTAGCTCTGTTTTATAAAAAAATTATTGCTGCATAATAATTATACAGAATAGTGGGTTTCACTGTGGCATATTTGTAAATGCACGTAATATAATTTGATCAATTTAATTCCCCAGAACCTCCCTTTGTCCTCCCCTCCTCCCTCCCTCTGGTCCTCTTCCTCTACCCTACTATCTCCTTTCTGTTTTCATAGGATTCCTTTTCTTTATTTTTTCTCTCTAGCTTCTATATATGAGAGAAAACATACCACCTTTGAATTTCTGAGTCTGGCTTTTATCGCTTAACATAGTGCTCTTCAGTTCTATTTTCCTGCAAATGACATAATTTCATTCTTCTTTATGGCGGAATAATACTCCATTGTGTATATATACCATATTTTCTTTATCCATTCATCTGTTGACAGACAGCTAGGTTGGTTCCATAACTTGGCTATTGTGGATTGTGCTGCTATAAACATGGGTATGCAAGTATCTTTAGAGTATGCTGACTGTAGTTCTTTGGGGTAAATACTGAGGAATGATTTAGCTGGGTCATATTGTGGCTCCATTCTTAGTCTTTCAAGGAACCTCTATAGTGATTTCCAAAGTGGCTGTACTAATTTACATTCCCACCGACAATGTATAAGAGTTTCTCCCCCCCTTCCACATCCTTGCCAACATTTATTGTTATTTGTATTCTTAATGATTGCCATTCTAACTGGAGTGAGATAAAATCTGAATGTGGTTTTTATTTGCATTTCCCTGATGGCTAAAGATGTTGAACATATTTTCCTATATGTGATGGCCATTTGTACTTCTTGGGCTTTTTTTGTTTTGTTTTGTTTTGTTTTTGTGGTACCGGGGATTGAACGCAGGGGCGTTCTACCTCCGTGCTATGCCCCCGGCCCTATTTTTTATACTTTATTTTGAAACCGGGTCTCACAAAGTTGCAGAGGGCCTCACTAAGGAGAGAGAGAGAGAGAGAGAGAGAGAGAGAGAGAGAGAGAGAAAGCTGAGGCTGGCCACGAACCCGGATCCTCCGATCTCTGCCTCCCAAAGTACTGGGATTACAAGCGTGCACCACCACGCCTGGCTGTACTTCTTCTTTAGTTCATCTGCCCATGTTTTGATTGGGGGGAGGGTTGTTTTGTTTTGTTTTGGTGTTACATTTTTTTTAGTTCTTTACATATTCTGGATGTTAATTTTCTGTTGGAAGAGTAACTCCCATTCTGTAGGCTCTCTCTCCACACAATTAATTATTTTCTTTCCTGTGCAGAAGATTTTCAATTTGATGCTGTCTCATTTGTTGATTCTTGTTGACACCTGTGTGTTGGGATGTTGACCCTATATTTTCTTCTAGCTGTTGTAAAGTTTCTGGTGTAATTCCTATGTCTGATCCATTTTGAGTTGACTTTTGTGCAGGGTGAGAGAGAGGATCTAGTTTCATCTTTCTACATGTGGATATCCAGTCTTCTCAGCACCATTGATTAAAAAGGCTATCCTTAAGCCAGGTGTGGTGGCGCATGCTTGTAATCCTAGTACTTGGGAGGCTGAGACTGGAGGATCCGGGTTCGCGGCCAGCCTCGGCTACTTAGTGAGGCCTCTGCAACTTTGTGAGACCCGGTTTCAAAATAAAGTATAAAAAATAGGGCCAGGGGTGTACCTTGGAGGTAGAACGGCCCTGGGTTCAATCCCTGGTACCACACACACACAAAAAAAGGCTATCCTTTCTCCCATGTATGTTTTTGGTGTCCTTGTCAAGGATCAGATGACTGTTTCTGTGTGGGTTTGTCTCTCTCTGTGTCTTCTATTTTATTCTATTGGTCTATATGTCTGTTTTTATGCCAGTATCCTGCTGGTTTTGTGACCACATCTCTGTAGAATAATTTGAAATCAGGAATCGTTGCTGTCTCTGTTCTTTGCTCAGTGAGGCACTGGTGTGAAGCCCTTGGCCAGAACAGGCAAAAGAAAATGTCTGTCCTGGGCTGATCTCCATCCTTTCTGTATGATACTGATCTACGGTTCCCCTCCCATCCCAGTCAGTGGTGGCCTAGAGCCTTCTCACAGCAAAACTTTCACACCAATGATCGGGAAATTTCAGTCTTCAGTTACCCAAAAGTCATGTCTTAAGGAAAGTTTTCATCAATTTTATTTCTCTAGCTTCAGCTATTTATGTTCTTCGTAGCCACTGTGAATGTTTTGGCCGTGCTGGAACTAAGGTGCACCCTAAATTTCTACTCTAAGTGACTGCTCTCTACCTTCTCTGACCATGGGAGAACACTGATGGAACACCTGACCTGGGCAGGAAGAGTGCGTTGATTGGCTGAGGCCACCTGAAGGTTTGGAGGCCCTGTTTTCCTTGTGCTGGTCTATCTGATACTTCCTGACTGCATAGCCTTAGGGTTTAGTACTGGATGTATTGAGGGGTCTGCCCTGTTCCCCTCCTCATACCCTTATTTCTTAGCAGAAGCTGTGTAGCCCCGGCTCCCCGCCTCAAGACCTCGTAGCCAGTGAACATTGGGAAGGGTACCTCCGTCACTGGCTCATGTCTATCCAGGAGCTGCCTTGTGGAGGAGGCTGAGACATGAGTCCTAGGAATCCCAAGCTCTTTCAGATTCAGAATCCCCTGTCTGTGAGTAGGTTTTTGTTTCTAGCTGCTAAAACTTTTCAGTATCCAGAGATGCCCTAGAAACTCTATATTTAGTATAGAATTTATTAAACACACATGTGACCAGTCTGTGAGATCTCACCTGGTCTTAATGGCTTGAGCCTCCATCTTCTTTGTTTCTTTTGTTTTTTGTTTTGTTTTGTTTTTCCTTTTGTTACTGGGGATTGAACCCAGGGGCATTTTACCTCAGAGCTACACCCCCAGCCCTTTCTATTTCTTATTTTGAAACAGGGTCTTGCTAAATTGCTGAGGCTGACCCGAACTCAGCCTCCCAAGTACAGGGATTACAGGCATTCACCACCGTGCCCAACCTCTATCTCCTTTGAATGCATGAAGTCAGATTTCCTGAGATCCCATTCCACAGATTTCTGGAAATCCTTAGTGAAATTCAGAAGTTCTACAAGTCTGCTCTCGTCATCTCTTCTCTCCTAAATTGGCCCTTTAGCCCAGACTGTTACCAGTCTGCCCCTATCCCTCAAGACCAGCTTACCCCAAGCTGCTGCTCTGTCTCATCCTGCCTTGTGCTGATTTGGGGCACACACCCTTCCCACAGCTCCTCACAGTGAGAGTAGAGAAATGTCTGCAGTCTGAGTTCAGGAGTAATGGAAGCGCAGTTCAACATGGAGAAAAAATGTGCAACTTCGTACATGTGGCTACTCTCAAGAGCTCCTGACTCAAATCCATGCCTACGTTCAGGGGGTCCCTGCAGGCTAGTTCATAGCCATCTCCCAGCCCACCATCACCTGATGGCCTAGCTTCCTTCTTTGCAGTGAGAGAACCTTCAACTATGTCTTCCTTCCCAGATCCAAGCTCCAGAGAGGGACAGCACCTTGAGCCCTACTCCAACCTAAGGCTGCCTGCCTAATACTTACACCCACACGGTTGATAGGGAAAAGTCCATTCCCTTAGAGAAATTCCACCTTTACCCTAAGAACTTAATGGTACAATATCAGCGACATTCTGGATGGTTCAGACTCATTCTCAAGTCAGCAAATGGTCTGGTTGGTGCAGAACAGAACGGATCCTAGTCCACTGTCTGATTATGTCCTCTCCAGTATGAAATTAAAAAAAGGAAAAGGAAACCTGTGGGACAAGGCAGTCTCGGTGGCAATAAAGAGGAGGGCCAGGTAGGAGATGTGGCAGTGGCCACATAAATAAGACACAGAAAGCTGTATTTCCAGTTCAGAGAATGTACCCTTTAGTGCATGTTTTTAGTGTGATGTTTCCATATTTGGTCAATCTCACCAAGTTAATAATGCCTCTCAGTGGCCCATCTCTGATTCTTTTTCCCCCCTGAATTGTGGTCAGAGAGTCTAGAATCTAGAGCTTTCTGATGACTCTTCCAATACACAGAGCAGTCCTGGGGCTTGAGCTCTCTGGCCGGAATCTCTCCTACCTCAGCTACTCTACTGAATCTCAGGGGCCCTGGGATTGATTGGGTTCTGGGAGGGGGAGGGGTTAGTGCCACCAAGGGTCCTGGGTGAACTGCGGGGCCAGCAAGCCAAGAGACAGATACAAGACAAGCAGCAGATGAGTGACAATACAGGTTCCATGTTGGACGTGTCAACTTGGAGGTGACCAAGGGACACTCAGGGGAGATACACAGTAAGCAGTTAGGTGTAATCATTGATGTGCAATTGACATCCCAGGATCCTGTGACTTAGCCTTGATTAGAGGAAGGAATAGCAGCTTTCTAGAATCTTCCTGCCTGCACTTTCCCACTTCTATCTGGGGATACCCAGCTTCTTGTCTCCTCCCAGTGGTTTCTTTTCTCTTCTGATACCTTGGCATGCCTGCTTATTTCAGGCCCTCCATGCCCCATCCCCTAGAGGGCTTGCCAAGGTATTTATCCAGGCAAAGCTTAGGGTCTCCCTGTGCACAGCGACACCTCCTGCCACTGGGCCGATGGCGAGTTCACTGGGTGTTGTCCTTTGAATCTCAGGGTTCTTCTGGCTAAAACACCAGCCTGAAGTTTTGAAATCAGGGGACAATTTCTAGAGTTTTTTTTAATGCATATAAAATCACTGTTTCAAATAAATAAGACACAGAAAGCTATATTTCCAGTTTCGAGAATGTACCCTTTAGTGCATGTTTTTAGTGTGATGTTCCATATTTGGTCAATCCCACCAAGTTAATAATGCCTCTCAGTGGCCCATCTCTGATTCCCCCCCCCCTGAATTTGTGGTCGGAGAGTCTAGAATCTAGAGCTTTCTGATGACTCTTCCAATACACAGAGCAGTCCTGGGGCTTGAGCTCTCTGGCCGGGATCCCTCCTACCTCAGCTACTCTGCTGAATGCCAGGCACTGGGCAAATGCCTGGCTTTGTGTACTGTGATCCTCTCGCTCAGTGGCCACCTCAGTGGGCCATTATGTAGGGCAGACAAGCTGCTGTCTCGGCAGTGAACCCATTGGGCCTCCCAACACTGTGCCTAATTGTATTCCCTGTTCTCTGCTACCAGATGCAGTAAATCACATTTCCTCCCAGCTCCCCGACCTGCCAATCCTCTGTTCACGAACAGCAGATCCACCACCTGGGCAGGAGGGGACCAGCAGAGTGGCTGGTAAGTCCTGGGGAGGCTTTGGTTTGACACCAGGACTGGCCAAGGGGCTTGCATTTCTCTGAACTTGACCATGAGATGGGTGCCCCGATGTCCTTACATCGGGGACCCCTCCTTCAGCCCAGCCTCAGACACAGCATGTACAGTGGCCATACAAGGTAGGCGCTGGACCCTGATGGGTGACTGAAGACCGAATGGGAAGTTTTGAGGAAATCATAAAGTATTTTACCTCCAGCTCTGGGGGAGTCTTTCTCTTGTGTTTGTTATCCTTATATCTGTCTTTACTGTTAATCTGTACTTTGCTGCCAGGGATTTTTTTTATTCCCCTCATTAGAATTGCACAAATTGGAAGTGCTATGATAGGAACTGGGGGGGGGAGTATTTTCAAAGCATATGAGTCTGTTGTGGGAACCCTTGGGGAACTGACCTGTTTGTATACTGCACATCTATATTCCCAAGTTTTCCCATTTCTGGAGTTATTTCTTAGCTACTGTGGTATATGTGGTTGTGGGGGGTAGCACCTTAAAGAATATATGTTCCTTGCTAATGTTTCTGACAATGGTGAATTTTATAACATAATATATTGATGAGTATAAAGAGCCATGCTTTGCTCTGTTTAATGGGGGTGTGCCTCAGAAGTCAGAACCGGAAGGATGCGAACAATAAATCTCTCCATCAACCCATTTGCTCTACACAGAAATGCATGGAGGAGCGGGGATTAAAAGAAACAGTGAATTTCCCCGAGTTGTACAGTTAATGACATTGTAGGTGAATTCATATAAGAACATCAGGTTTTGCTTTATGTATTCTAGGAAAAGTTTTATGTTTAAAACCAATCATATCATGACACCTTTTATAAAACAAAACAGCCATGGATGGACTTTTGAGCCAGAAGAAATCTTTTAGGTAGGGGCAACCTGAATATTTTATGAAGTAAATATTCTCTCCTTGTTTTAGTTTAAAAGTGTAAAAAAAGCAAATAAGAACTGGGATAATTGTCATGTCCACTGAGTAATTTTAAATGTCTGCTGGGCACCTCTGTAAACACTGTAGCATACTCTTTTTACATGCAGAGTCAAGGAGTTCTAGAACTGGGATATTAAGTGATGTCTGGCCAAACCGGGGCTGGGTCTACATTATCCCTGGACAGTTACAGGATGGATAGCTAGAATCTGCAGCCTAGAGTTGATCTAGGAAGGGATCACTGGCAGTCACTTTTGCTGTGGACTCTCTCGAGTGCTCCGAGGTACACCTCTGAGATAAACTTGGGTAACAACTGTCAAAAAGTCACACACCTTCTTTCTTGTCATTAGAGGTTTGGATGCTGGTGGGTCCCAGCATTTGTGGGTAAGCAGTTTCCCAGCCCCTCTCCGCAAGTTCCTGCACTTCAAAGGACCTGTGATTTGATCCAATGAAGGGCTCAGCTCATGGATAGGGTCAGGACAGTATTTAAGAATTAGTTTTTAAGAGATGTAAAAAGGATTTGAGCAGGGCTGGTAGTCAAGGAGTGTCAAGTTCAAGAGTAATATACGAATGTGCTGTGTAAGTAGGAATACACAAACTGCCACAACCTGGCATCTTTCATATTTGAAGATACTGCAGCAGCATAAGGACCCAAAGAGCACCTGTGTTTTTAAAAGCATAATGCAATCAGAGTCTTTTTAAAAATAAGTTTGCATCTACTTTTGTTTATGCGTGAAGAACTAATTTGCATAAAAGCATCTACTATGGGACTCCGTGTGAGCAAAGCTGGAAGGAATCAACTCCACGTGGATGACGCCTTTGTCCCGGCTGCTTTGGAATGACGCATGCCAGGTTCATTATCAGTCATGGCTGACGGGGACTACACAGCACGTGTGGCATGCCAACTAACGGCGCTTGTCACATGATTGCTAGTTCTTTCATCATGCTTTAGGAGTGTCCTTTTGGAAATGTGCACAGCCTTGGGGCTATTTTTATAAATGTCACTTGTCATTATTGAGTGTTAGGACCAACATGCTCGTTGTTTGAAGTTGGGAAGGTTTAGGATTCTGTCTAAATGGAATTTGTTTGGAATCATTGCTTTTGAGAACCAGGAGCCACCTCTTCCAGTCCCTTATCCAAACACTAAGTCCCTGCTGTAGCAGCCCTGCAAAGAGATCCTCAGATGACAGTCACACACCTCCATGACAGAGATCAGTCTCCTCCAGGTTGCCTGTTCTGTCTCTAGTTGGTTCTGACTATTGGAAAATTCTTCCTTTGACGGAGCTATCATTTGTTGGCCTTCATTTTTTTCCACTTGGTGGTCCTTGTCCTGTCCCCTGGAGCTGCTCAAGTATTTGAAAATGACTGTCATCTCTAAGTCCCCTTTTTGCCACTGCCCCAGCCTCTTCAGCTGGTCCTGAGGTGATAAGATGATTCTACGACCCTCTCCGCCACCCCTGACCCTCTCCTGAATGCTCCACACTTTGTCTCTAGTCTCCTGAAGTGCAGTGCTCAGAGCTGTCCAATGCACCCTGAGGTAGGTTGACCACCCCCAAAATAAAGTGTGATGCATAGGCCCTGTGGCTGACTCCATGGCCACGGTGGCCTTCCGGCTTCTCTTTCTACAGTAGATCCTCAGTGTCATTTTTACATGTTCTGTGACTCAGCCTCGTTGCCTTATCCAAGAGAGACATCACTTCCGAATCCTTTCAGTTGAAATGTGTGATCTGTTCCCCCCCAATTGTTCATCTACCATTTTACCTGCTCACACATAGAGGAACCAACTAATTCTTTTATTTTGTGTGTGGGTGTGGGGAGTACTGGGACTCAAACCCAGATGTGTCCTACCTCTGAGCTACACCCTAGCCCCATTTTATTTTTTATTTTGGAACAGGGTCTCACTGAGTTGCTGAGGGCCTTGCTAAGTTGCTGAGTGTGGCCTTGAACCTGTGATCCTCCTGTCTCAGCCTCCCAAATACTGGGATTACAGGTGTGTGCTACCACACCTGGCAAATTCTTTATTTCTTTCTTAATCTCAAAAGACAAAAATAAGAATGAGCTAGGCACGTTTCTTCCCTTTGTTGATTTGAGATGACTGGTAAATTTCTTCTTGTTAGGTTGTCTCCTGTGCATGTTGGGGGGCTCCTGGGACCATAGCAGGAAGCGGGGAGGGGAATAATGTCATGGGATTTGACAGGCAGGGCTCTGGTATCCACTCTTATTTCAAACACAGCAGCTTCTCCTTATCCTTGGGTTTGCAGACTGTATTTCTTTTGTTTTGTTTTGTTTTTTTGCCATACCGGGGATTGAACCCAGGGGCGTTCTACCTCCGCGCTACACCCCCAGCCCTATTTTTTTATACTTTATTTTGAAACCGGGTCTCACGAAGTTACGGAGGGCCTCACTAGGGAGAGAGAGAGAGAGAGAGAGAGAGAGAGAGAGAGAGAGAGAGAGCCCTGAGGCTGGCCGCAAACCCAGATCCTCCGATCTCCGCCTCCCGAAATACTGGGATTACAAGCGTGAGCCACCACGCCCAGCTGCAGACTGTATTTCTATCTCAGATTTCATGTGAATCAGGACTGAACAGTTTTGAAAGTAGAAAGCTCTCTATTGTTCAGGTCTTTATAGATCATGATTTTGGTACCTCATAGCCTCACTTTTCTTCCCAGCCAAGTACCACCTCAAATCTGAGAAGTAATCTTCCATTATTTTTCATCATTTTACCGATAAAAACTTTGTACTTTGGACCCAAAGTTAGAAACCTGTGGCACACCACTAGGGATCTCTTGGCCCTTGGAAACTTTAAGTTGGCACATGTGGGGCATGGTCATTGAGCCAGTGACAAGTTCTTGCTATCCTACTAACCCCAAGGCACATGTTTCTCTCTTGACCACAAGAATATAAGGCACTTTGTGACAATCCAGATACCCTGTATTTCTGGCGTGTGCTGAATCTTTCCAGAGACTTTGAACAAAAAAGAAAATGAGATTGATCTGTACAGTTTCTGCCTGACAATCCCATGCCAGCTCTTGGTGGTCTCTGCTCTTTGAAAATTAATTCTACTCTACTTAGTGAGGCCCTCCGCAACTTCGTGAGACCCGGTTTCAAAATAAAGTATAAAAAATAGGGCCAGGGGCGTAGCGCGGAGGTAGAACGCCCCTGCGTTCAATCCCCGGTACCGCAAAAAAAAAAAAAGAAAATTAATTCTAGAATGTAGCTATCCATGATGTCCAGATCCTTCTATGTAATTTAGAATCCCTTCTCATTTTTAAAAATTAGAACTTTGAAGCCAGTGATGCACGCTTATAATCCTAGTACTTGGGAGGCTGAGATGGGAGGATCGCAGGTTCGTGGCCAGCCTCAGCTACTTAGTGAGGCCCTCTGCAACGTAGTGAGACCCTGGTTCAAAAAAAAAAAAAAAGAATAAAATAGGACTGGGGATGTAGCTTGGGGGTAGAATGCCCCTGGGTTCAATCCCCAGTACCACACACACACACACTTACACACACAAATTAGGACCTTCAGTGTCAACCTCCAGCACCTTTCCTGCTGTCCAAGATTCTTGAGACAAAATCAATGAATCTGGGCATGGTAGCTCATGCTTGTAATCCCAGTACTTAGGAGGCTGAGACAGGAGGATCACAGGTTTTAAGCCAGACTCAGCAACTTAGACCCTCAGCAACCTAGTGAGACCGTGTTTTTTTTTAAAAAAAAAAAATTTAAAGAGGGCTGGGAGGTAGTTCAGAGGTAAAATGCCCCTGGGTTCAATCCCCAGTATCAAAAAGAACAAAAAGAAGAAAAAAAGATCCAGGAGAAGGAACCTGAGACCTTGAGCCTAAGGGGACAGAGAGCCTTTATTACCCCGCGTGCTTGGTTAGTTTCCAGTCTTCTCCACTAGTCCAGCTTCAGTCCTCTCTGCCACAGTCTTGCTGGCCCTTTTTAAGACTGAGCTGTTTTTCCTCTTGACTAAAAAGAGAAAAGCAAAATCGGATATGAGAAATTGGCTTTTGCCTATATTATCCATCAACATCACACCCTTGTTAACTTTTTTTTTTAAACAATGAAGATTCATTGTCTCATATTCCTGGAGGCTAAAAGTCCAAGATCAATGACTGTAGGATTAATTCCTTGTGACAGCCATAAATGAGAATCAGTTTCATGTCTCTTCCCTCCCTCCCTCCCTCCCTCCCTTCCTTCCTTCCTTCCTTCCTTCCTTCCTTCCTTCCTTCCTTCTTTTTTTGGTACTGGGGGTTGAACTACACCCACAAACTGAGCTACACCCCCAGCCCTTTTTATTTTTTATTGTAAAGCAGGGTCTTTCTAAGTTGCTGAGTGTCTTGCTAAATTGCTGAAGTTGGCCTTGAACCCATGATCCTCCTGTCTCAGCTTCCCAAGTACTCAGATTACTGGCCCAATTTTCCCTAGTTTTTTAAGGATCAAATATCTTCTGTTTATTTGTCTGTTTATTTTAGATGTTTGTATTTCTTTTCATTGATACAGAATAATTGTACATATTTCTAAGGAACGGTGTGATCATTCAATGTGTACACAGTGTGTAATGATAAAATCAGAGCAGTTAGCATTTCCATCTCCCAAAACATTGATCATTTCTTTGTGTTGGGAACCTTTGAACTCTTGTCTTCTCCATCATTATAAAATATATAATAAATTCTTGTAAACTGTAGTTACTCTACTGTGCTATAGAACATTAAGGTATCTTGGAAAAACAGTTGCTTCACAGAAATTTTTGGTTACTAGTTTTTTGATTGTTTGGTGCTAGGGATTGGACCCAGGGGCATTCTACCTCCAAGCTACACCCTCAGCCCTATTTTATTTTTTATTTTGAAACAGGCTCTCACTAAGTTGCAGAAGGCCTCACTAAGTTACTGAGGCTGGCCTCAAACCAGCAATCCTCCTGTCTGAGCCTCCCAACTATTGGAATTATAAGAGTGTGCCACCACACCTGGCTTGGCTACTGTTTTTTAAAGTTAGAGCTTGACCCCTGGGATGGGAGGGAGAACCCACTCTGAAATAATTTCCTTGTTTTCATGTTTGTTGCCATCACAGTAGCTGATTTCACATTTCCAACCTTAAGAGAGGGTGTAGTGGCACAAGCCTGTAATCATAGTACTTGGGAGGCTGAGGCAGAAGGATTGCAGGTTTGAGGTTAGTCTCAGCAATTTAAGGAGACCCTCAGCAACTTAGTGAGACCCTGTTTCAAAATTTGAAAAAATGAAAAGGGTTAGGGGTGTAGCTCAGAGGCAAAATGCCCTTGGGTTGAATCCTCAGCACCACAAGAAATAAAAAATAAAAAAGAGAGGGTGCAAACATGTGTAATCATATGCTCAAAGGGTTAGGACTACATTTATGTATGCTCTCAATAAGCTGAGCAGACACATTGTCTCTCATGAGCCGGGTCCCAGCACCAGCAAATGGATGTTCCTGGTCCTGGGTACTCGAGTCCAGCTGAGCATCCTCCCTGGTGGGTGACGGTCATCATCTGTCTGTCCACTGCTGTCCTAATCTACTTCACACATCGCTGACTCATGAGCCACACAGGCTGTTCACAGCACATACAATCCCCAACCTAGGTCCCTTTCATTGTACAAATGAGAAAAACGAGGCCCAGATGGGGTGCTCTAGGTAGGAATCCAGATCACTGTGTTTCTGCTTCCCCCTGACACCTCCCATCAAGCTACGAAGGACAGTGGACATGTGGTACTTCACATGTGGACCTCACCTCGTGCCTCCTCCCAGGATCCCAACGTGTCCACGCAGGCGAGCTGGGAGAAACTGATTCAAGGGATCTAACAATGATGGACTCTGCCATCCTCCTGGGCTACAGTCTTGATTTGTGTATTCTTGGACTGATTGGAAAATGAGATCGTGTCCGTTGCTCCCCCTCTAACCTGTGTCGGGGCTCTCGTTCCCTCTTCTCTTGGCTCTTTACTATTGCTTTCTGCTTGCCAAAGCTGCAGGTAACAGGCAAGAAGAGAGTGTGTAGAGTTTGACCCTGAGCTAAGCATCGTCTGCTCCTTGGACCCATCTCTTGGGCCCCACTGACCCCCAGGCCACAGAGGGTTCTCTGCTTAAAACTGTCACCTTGGCTTCTAGGCAGGCGTCTTCCCCAGGGGCTAACAGTGTACGCCACACCTCGGTGTCTTGAGAACCTAGCCTCTGGGATCGGCAGCCCTCACTCAAGTGTCTTCTACTCCTTCAAGGGCTTCCCCTACCAGTGAAAGAACCATGGGGGCGCCGGGTGTGGTGGCACACGCTTGTAATCCCAGTACTCGGGAGGCGGAGACCGGAGGATCCGGGTTCACGGCCAGCCTCAGCTACTTAGTGAGGCCCTCCACAACTTAGTGAGACCAGGTTTCAAAATAAAGTATAAAAAATAGGTCCAGGGGTGTAGCTCGGAGGTATAATGCCCCCGGGTTCAATCCCCGGTACCGCAAAAAAATAAAAAAAAGAACCATGGGGGAGCAAGAACCAGAAAACCAAACACAGAGCCTGAAACCAAAGCACCATAGCAGCCGTTCATTTGTATCCCTTTGAAGAAACTAGACACCTCGGTTCTTATTCTCCATCAATAATACCCAGCTGCCTCGCTGGGTTACTGGAAGGAGGAGCGAAAATGTTTTATATTCTTCACTCTTATTGACATCAGTATATAATGTTTGGAGATGAATAATTAAACATATAATTGAATAAAAATGTATTTCCAGACTCCAGTCAGCCTGTTAGTGACATTTTCCTCGAACTTTTTGTATCTCTTGTCCCCTTCCCCTGCTATGTTTTTCTTCCAGGAAACTTTGGATTTTTTTTTTTTTTTTGCAGTACTGGGGATTGAATCCAGGTGCATTTTACCTCTGAGCTACACCCCCAGCCCTATTTTTAATTCTTTCTTTCTTTCTTTCTTTCTTTCTTTCTTTCTTTGCTGGAGATTGAACCCAGGGGCATTCTACCTCCGGGCTACACCCCTAGACCTATTTTTTATTCTTTATTTTGAAACAGGGTCTCACTAAGTTGCGGAGGGCCTCACTAAGTAGCTGAGGCTGGCCGTGAACCTGCGATCCTCCAGTCTCAGCCTCCCAAGTACTGGGATTACAAGCGTGCGCCACCACACCAGGCTCAGGAAACTTTGGAGAGCTTTTCTTCAAATACTTTTCCGTATGTCCACAGGGTGGCTTTTTTGGAATCCCTTCTAGGGGCTCCCCAAAATCCCCCTCCCCTCAGGAGCACACCTCCTTATTTTCCATAATATGAACAAAAGCACCAGGCCCTTTTGAGCCTCACCATGTCATAGATTGTAGCACTTCTAGTGTGGAGAGGCTGGAGGGAAGCCAGGGATGGATTGGAGGGTATTCTTAATGGTTAGAGATGAAGGCATGCTACAAATGAGAGGCTTTTGGTAATAAATTGCTCAGCCACAGTAGGAAGCAAAAGAGATTTGAAAACAGTGCATCAGAAATGAAATGTTGATTGGGGTGGAGGTTAGCTCAATCTACTTTGGTATACCTCTTAGCATGTACAAGGTCCTGGGTTCAATTCCCAGCACCAAAAAAAAAAAAAAGAAAAACAAACAAACAACAACAAAAACCCCAAAATGTTGAATTTAAAACCAGAATCTTATCATCTACTGGTTTGTATCCAACATGACTCATAGTTTGGTACATTATTAGCTTTGAACTGAAGCAAAATATAAATGCTTATTTATAAAAAATACATTTAAGATAAATGTTCATACCTCCTAGGTAGTTTTTGGAATGCCTAAATAACATTCTCCTGTTATTATCTAAAATAAATAAATATTGCCTGTGGTTAAAGCGAGAGTTTCTCAAAAGGTTCACCTGGGTACCCCTTACTAGAGAAGAAAATAAATACAGAAAATAATTGGGACCACATCCCCGAGGAACCTGCTAAAGATTTGTGGTTCCTCTGAAGCCTTGTATTTTACCTGGGGGAGAGATATTACTATTACAATTTATGGCATAACATATCTAAGTTTATTGTATTATAAAAGTATATTAAGATACTTAAAATATTTTATGCTCATATTCTAGAAACATTGAAAGAATTGTATTTTATATGTAAATATAAATACACTTGTGTAACCCTAAGGAAACCCTGTTGTGTATGGTTCAGTCCCAGAGCTGTGTTCCATGTAATACAGTTTAAAATCACAGACCAAAACCAAAAAATCATTAGAAAAGGAATTCAGAGTCGGGCATGGTGGTGCATACCTGTAACCCCAGTACTTGGGAGGCTGAGACAGGAGGATCACAGGTTTCAGGTTTGAGGACAGCCTCAGCAAGTAGTGAGACTCTCAGCAACCTAGCAAGACCCTGTTTCAAAATAAAAAGTCCTGGGGATGTAGCTCAGAGGTAGAATGCTCCTGGGTTCAATCCTTAGTAATACACACACACACACACACATACACACACACACACACACACACAATTGGTTTTCTACTTATTTCTCTTGAAGAACAGTAAAAGAGACCTAATTCACATCTCCACTCAGCAGTAGTTCTCTGATTCTCTTTTTTCCCTCCACATCTCTCTCTTTCCAAAGTATCAGTCACCACTAGGAAATGTTCCCTCTACCCATATCCCACACAGCTTTGATTGTTCCACTAAACTTCTTCTTCCTCATCTCTTTATTATGTGGATCTACTTAACCTTCCTAGCAGAGAACTCCTCATCATCACTTTGTTCTGTCCAGTCTGATTCTAGGAGCAGAAAAAGATGCAATGTGGTTGGGGGTTAGGGTACTGGAGAGGGAGATTAAACTCACAATGGCAGTGTTCTCATCAGTGGGGAGAGGGACATTTCTAAACGTTCCCATGTTCATAATTTGTGTGCTATCACATATGGGTATAAAAATAGAAATGTGTTCTTCCATATTCTGTATTGATTGCAGGTTAACATGTCATTTTATTCATATATCATTGGGAATAATTTGATACTGAGCCTACAAACTGACAATCATTGTTGTTTTCCTTATTTATAAATATGTCCCATGAGTGTGTTAATAATGATAAGATGTAACACTTTAACCCAAAATTGTGCTTTTAAACATAACTGTAATATTTCAGGAATAGGCTTTTGGAGTTCATGCAAAATTTTAAATACCTAGTCTATTTCCCTGATGGCATATCATGTGGGAAATCAGGAAATACCAGAGATAAACGTTTTTTCTAGTATCACCGTCTTGTGTGTGAGCCCGTGTACCTCTGTGACATATTGGCCACCTCCCATTGTATTGCTTGAGGAAACTCATTATCTTTATGCAGAACAAGTGAAACTTTCAAAATGAATATGGTGAAAATCAAGCATTGGATTTTGCTTCATCATCTTTTTGGTTAAGTGTTAACCATGAACAGATTGTATCTTATCATGCAAAGCAGATGCAACAACATCATTGCTGATTTTTTTTAAGACCAGTGAAAACATTAATTACCACGTGTACCTTTTCATTGGTGTCATATTATACAAAGTACTTGTGACTACATTATGACAATCAAATTAGGCTCTTGGATGTGTAGCATTTATTTCACAGGTGTGTGTATCAGTTACCTTCTGTACAAAAGGTTCTAAGGTAGGTGCTGACCGAGTGGGGGAATCATAGAAAGGTGGAAGGAAGAAATCGACCCTCAATGGTCCTACAAATCTATGAAGCTGATGAGACATTCCCACAAGTATTTACACTACTGGGTAGAAATCGTCAAGTGCCCTCAAAGAAGTCTAGAAAAAGTATTTGGAGAATCTTAAGAAGAGCAGTGGAAGGACCAGAGAAAGATTATGGGAGAAGGATAGTTGACCTTGGCATTGATGAAAGAGTCATAGTTGGATGTGTAGAAAGTCGAAAGAAAGACATTTCCAAGGGAATCGTTTTGTTGTTAGAGATACTAGGGATTGAACCCCAGGGGCATTTTACCTCTAAACTACACTCCCAGCCCTATTTAATTTTGAAACAGGGTCTCACTAAGTTGCTAAGGCTGGCTTCCAACCTGTGATCTTCCTATCTCAGCCTCCCAAGTACTGGGATTTCAGGCATACGCCACCATGCCTGGCTCCAGAGGGAATCTTAAAAGCAGGAGATATTTAGATGAGACGGGGTTATTTGGTTGTGCTTGAGGGAAAAGGAGTGATAGAGTATGTGGTTTCAAAGATAGTTTAGGGGCTTTGCAGATATGTAGAAAGAGGTAGGGACTCAGGTAATGACAAGCAGATGTATGGCACAGTTCTCTAGAAGTTTACCATTGGAGAAGGGTGCAAGGCAGGCCAGGCCAAGGGACAGCAGGCACAGGAGGATGCTGAGTCATGTCTTAGGAACAGTGACAAGTTTGTTATGGTCGGGTATGGGGGGAACAGAGGGGTTATGGGACAAGGCTAGAAAGGAATGTTGCAGAGAGATCCAGAAGGGAAATATAGGCCACACTGTGGCGTTTGGTGTTTATCCTAATAGAAAAGCACCAACAGAGGACTTCTGAGTAAGGTAACTCTGTGGGTGGGGATGGAGCTCAGGCTAGCAGGCTCAGCAAGCTTTTCTTATAAATGGCCAGATTGTAAATGTTTTAGACCTTGTGCACCACACATGGCCTCTGTTATCTATTCTTTTTTTTTTTTTTTTGGTATTGGAGATTGAACCCAGGGCATTTTACCTCTGAGCTACACCCCCAGCCCTTTTTATTTTGAAACAGGGTCTCACTGAGTTGCTGAGGGTTTCACTAAGTTGCTGAGGCTAGCCTCAAATCTATGATCCTCCTGTCTCAGCCTCCCAGATACTGGGATTACAGACGTGTGCCACCATGTCTGGTTGTTGCCTATTCTTTATATTTTTTTCTTTCTTTTCCCTTTCCCTTTCCTCCCATTTTCCTCCCTCTCTTTCTCTCCTTTTACAACCTCTTAAAAATGTGAAAGCCATTTTCTTCCTCCTCTGGCCATACAGAGACAGGCCCCAGGCTGCCTTGAGCTCTCTGGCAGGTTCGCTGACCCTGGGGCTAGAAGAGAAAGAAAAAGTCAGATAGATGGGAACCACAGCTGTGGTGTGAGCGGAAGAGGACCTGGCTGAGGCCGCTGTGGTGGAGATAGTGGTGAAGAGACGGAGGCGGGTAACTGAGGCAGAATTAGTTT
Organism: Glis glis; assembly: GCA_004027185.1. Lineage (NCBI taxonomy): Eukaryota > Metazoa > Chordata > Mammalia > Rodentia > Gliridae > Glis > Glis glis. Next base: position 33,285 of record PVJS01016187.1, read on the forward strand.
CTCTCAGAGATTGTTTTGCTGCGAGGAATTAGAAAGGAAAGATAAATCAGGAGTGATTCGGAGGTTTCTGGACTAGGAGGTGAAGTCCTGGTGCCAGTGTTATGTAACACCAAGATAGCGGAAGAGTTTTGAGAGATGATGGAATCGTTTTGAAGCCACTGAGTCCAATGTGCCAGTGTCCCATGCGGGGGGCTCTGTGGGTCTGCTACCCACTTTCTTCCCATCCAGAATGTGTGCCCCACAGGGAGCCTATGAGACCCGAAAGGATGACGTGTCCCTGGCGGCAGGCTTGGGGATTAATTGGAGAGGACAAGACTTCACAGTCCAGTCTCCAGGAGGGAGCTCTTCCAACGTGTAGGGAGGAGGAAGGGAGTGTCTCACATTGGTTAGTGGCGGAGGAACAGAAAGAGGATGATGGATGGGAGAGATTCAGGGCAGAATCATGGGGACTTGGCCCCATGTACGTGGAAGAAGAAAGAGGTCTTCTGTGGCATTGTCCTCGGATTCCAGTGTCCTAGGCTGTCACTTCTGCTGTCTTGCTCATTTCCTAGTTCTTGTTTTAGAAACCTCACTAAGTAACTGACAAACTCACCGAGCATGCAGTATGAATGCTTTCATATCTTGTAATTTTTGCAAATAGCATATGTTATAGTACAGTGGAGGAGTACTGTCTTCATGTCTCACCTGCAGAAACCTTGGCATAGTCTCCATTAACAGTAAAAGGACATGTAGAGAACTAGGGTGTGGCTCAGTGGTAGAGTGCTGGCCTAAAATGTACAAGGCCCTGGGTTTCATCCCCAGTACTGCAAAAAATAAAAATAAGGAATAAAAGGAAGAAAGAAATCTAAAAAAAATTGGGGAACACTTGATGAAAGTGTTGGGGGGAGAGATTTGGAACTGGGACATTTTTAACCAAGGGCTTTTAAGTTGTCCATGAGCTTAGGAAGCCCTCAATCCGGGTGGATTTGCATGTTGCCAGCCTTCCTGTAATTCTCGCTACCTAGATCTGAAGTGTCTTGTGGTCTTACCTTATCGGGTCTTCCTTAAGCGTTTGAGTGCCATTGAGATATAGCAACCGTGTACATCTGTCTTCCCAGTGCACTAAGCTGCTGTGTTAAAATACATCTACCACCGCCTCTGTCCACAACGTGCACCTCACTCTAACACTCAGGATGCTTAGCGGTTAGAATAGAGAGGGCGCAGGACCATTTTTTTTTTTGTCTGTTTGGCAATTAACCAATCACTGGCTTTTTTTGTTGTAACATGCACTTCCTTTCTCTTGTTTTCATTCAAGCTGTGTACGCCATGGAAATTAATGTGGAGAAAGACAAACAAACAGGAGAGACCAAGATTCTCTCTGCATCTACCATTGGCCCAGAGGGGGTCCATCAGAGAGGAGTCAAAGTCTATGATGATGGTACCAAAGTAGTGTATGAGGTGCACTCAGGAGGCACCGTAGTAGAAAACGGAGTGCACAGATTAAGCGCGAAGGATGTGGAGGAGCTAATTCAGAAGGCTGGACAATCAAGCTTGAGAGGAGAGCACACGTCAGAAAGGACTGTGATCGCCGATGGGAACCTCGGCCACCCGAAGGAACACATGCTCTGCAAAGAAGCCAAGTTAGAAATGGTCCATAAGTCTAGGAAAGATCCCTCTTCTGGGAACCCGGGGCAGCAGGCGAAAGCCCCCAGCACGGAAGGACCAGAGGCAAACTTGGATCAGCCAGTCACCATGATTTTTATGGGCTACCAAAATATCGAGGATGAAGAGGAGACTAAAAAGGTGCTAGGCTATGATGAAACTATCAAGGCTGAATTGGTCCTCATTGATGAAGATGATGAGAAGTCACTGAGAGAGAAGACGGTGACGGATGTGTCCACCATTGATGGGAACGCAGCCGAGCTCGTGTCGGGGAGGCCGGTCTCAGACACCACAGAACCCTCATCCCCCGAAGGCAAGGAAGAGAGCCTGGCCACAGAGCCAGCCCCAGGTACCCAAAAGAAAAAGCGCTGTCAATGCTGTGTTCTCATGTGACCGCTTCTTTCCTCCCTTTCCTTCTGGGCAGCCTCTCTACTCTCCACCACTTCCGTAGACCTCACTGTACCACTAACTTCAATACTGTGAACTGGAAGCCAACTCCTGCCTTGCCTTGCAGTTGGATTGCTTTGACCTCTCTTATGATTATTATTTTTTTTCCTTTTCCTCACCTGAGAAACAACGTGCATGTGTGTACTTCACTTTTTCCAAGAACTTGCTTTTCCTCTAAACCTTTCCTTGTGTCTTCAAGAAGTGACTCGGTTCTTCACTGCTCGATTGGAATGGACTCTCCGTATCAGCCCATTATCTCGTAGCCTTAATTTACTTGACTGGAATTGAACCCATTGGCACCGGGGCTTGCGTTCTGTGGTGTGTCCCTGTGACATAGCCGCGCACATGCCGCAACGTCCCCGGCTTCTCATGGCTTCCCTTGCTGTGGATCTTTGGTTTGTTTTTGTTTTTGTTTTTAATATCTCTTGGGGCAAGATGCTGTGGGCTCTAGCTGGTTGCTAGCGTAGCCAAAAGTGGACCTTACTTGCCCTGTCCATTCGAGGCGATGCTCTTTGCTGCCTTATATAAGCTTCCAGATTGCAGTATTGTGCATCCGTGGCTTCCCTTCTGTTAAACCGAAATGAAGTTGACAGGAAAGAAAAGAACCCAGTGCTTGTCACGGCCGAAGTGTAGGGACCAAGCCCATCACCCGCTCATCAGCAGCTCTCTATCTCTCTCTCTCTCTCTTTCTATGGCCTAATTGATGAACCCTTTATACAAGAAGCACCATTTTCAATTTTCTAAGGACACGAGACGACCATTTGTTTTAAGCATCGGTAGTGATTTCCAAGCTTAGGCCAATCCATGAGCCTTGTTTCTATTCTCTCCAACAATAATGTAAATTTTTATATTTATTTCTTTTTCATGGATATTTTCTGATCATGTTAATCTCGTTTCCACGAGGGGACCATTTTGAGATGTATCTCTGTGGTGACCATATTTCTAAAACAGTCTTTCTGACCCAAGTGGTTGCTAGGATGCTCCCACTTTATTAAGGATGGTGCTGTATGCATTAACTGTCCCTCTCACGTGCCCAGGTGACTAGTCTGGCATCGGTACTCTTTTCTTTTTGTCCCCATATGAAAGAGAATATTTCAGGTAACTTCAGCATGTAGGTTTAATCCCTCTTCTAAAACACTTTCAAATACAAAAAAAAAATGTTGAAAGTTGAAGGAAGACCTATCTTCTCAATGCTAAGTGCTTAAATTCATTCGACATAGACTGATGAAGTGTCACATTAGTAAGCTTCTTTGAGCTTTGTTTCTTAAACATTTGGAGGTTCTGGACATCAAGGAATATTTTTAAAATCTAGAACATGTAGAAAAGCCCTTGAAATAAATTCTTAGCACTGCCCCAAAGTGAATAGCCACATGTATAGTAAAACCAAAGGAAAGGGATTTAGAAAAAGAATAGTAATGGAATAAAGATGTAATACACCAACTGGCTTTCATAAGAGAGAGCTTAGCTTTAAGTTGTTTGCCCAAATGCTCATGGCATTATTGAAAATCATTTGCAGAAATCATCTATGTTTCCACAGAATATAGTTTCAAAAATGTAATATGACATACTACATCAGGTCTCAACTTCTGTGGAAAGTAACCCAGACAAGAAGGTAGTCTTGAAGATTGTATTACAGAACCAACTAAATTTGTCCTATTTAGCTTGCTCAGTGCTAAATCTATTACTGTTTTTTAGTTTCTTGGCTTGGAATTATATTTATTCTAATTGGAGAGGGGGGAGATGGCATTTTTTGTTTCTCAAAGTTGTTTTTTCTCAAATGATTACACTTTAATGAGCACAAAATGATTTTTAAAATCTCTAATAGGTAAATAAAACAAACAAAAAAAGGAGCTTAGTTCTGCTTTCTTTCTTTGTTTCTTGATACTAGGGATTGAACCCAATGGGGTTCTACCACTGAGCTATACCCCCAGCCCTTTTTATTTTGAAACAGGGTCTCGCCAAATTGCTGCGTGCTGGCCTCGAACCTGCGATCCTTCTTTCTCAGCCTCCCAAGTACTGGGATTACAGACATGTGCCACTGCACTCGGCTAAGTTCTGCTTTCTAAAATAATTCCCTCCATGGCTTCATTTTGGATGACTGGGGGAATTATCTCTAAGACTCAGGTTCACCAAAGTAGCTACAGTGGAATAAAACTGCCCTATTAATCTAGATTTTCTTCAACAAATGGTCATTTAAATGTTAAATAAAATGACATACAGATAAACCTATTTACATAGAAGGAGGAAACAGTTTCAATGTTCTAGACAATCTATTATTTAAGAATTTATTTAGGAAAGAAACAATCTAAAAGTTTTCATAGTTTATCTTTTTTATTCACTTGGGGATTAAAACTGTTACTATGAGTTTTTAGAAGCACAGTTAGTGAGTGGAATGGGAGAGCTCAGAACCCTTGGGCTTGCTGTGTGATAAACAGAGTCAGTCAGTCTTCCAGGCTAGACCGT
>PVJS01016188.1:0-37835 GCA_004027185.1 Glis glis
TCTCTCTCTACTTAGTGAGGCCCTACGCAACTTCGTGAGACCCGGTTTCAAAAATAAAGCATAAAAAAAATAGGGCCGGGGGCGTAGCGCGGAGGTAGACGCCCCTGCGTTCAATCCCCGGTACCACAAAAAAAAAAAAAGGGGAAATGTTCATCGCCTTGGGTTAGACAGAGCTTTCTTATTTCTGACACAGGCGGTAGCAACAACGAAACAGTTAAACTGGACTTCATCAAAATACAAAGCTTTTATTCATCAAAGGACACCTTCATCAAAGTAAAACGACAACTCAGAGAACAGGAGAAATTATTTATAAACTGCATATATGTGATGAGAAACTTGTATAAAATGTATAAAGAATTTGACAACTCAATAATAAAATAGACAAACCAACTGAAACTGGGCAAAAGATTTGAATAGACACTTTGCCAAAGATATATAAATGCTCAATAAGCACATAAGAAGATGCACAACATCATTAGTCATTAGGGAAATGCAAATCACAAACATAATGAGATACTGCTTCACACCCACTAGAATGACTACAATTAAAATGGCAAGCAGTAACAAGTGTTGATAGGCTGTGAAGTAGCGACCGTCATACACCGTTTGTGAGGCTGTCAAATGGTGCAGCCACATTGCAATAAAGTTTGCCAGTTCCTGAAAGTGTTTAAAAAGGAGTAGTCATATAATCCAACTTTCTTGACCTGTTCTGTGCTGCAATAACACAATACCTGAGCCTGAGTAATTTTAATGAAAAAATTTGTGTTTGCTCACCGATATGGAGGCTGGGAAGTCCGGTATCAGGTTTCCAGCAGCTGGTGGGGGTCTTCTTGCTGTGTCACCACATGGCAAAGGCAGGAGATGGAACTCCCCTCCTCAAACTCTTCTTAGAATTGGCATTAATCCTTCCAGGAAGGCAGAGACCCAGGACCTCAACACCATTGAATTGGGATTAAGTTTTCAACACTTGATTTCTGGGGGGCACATTCAAACCACAGTACCAACAATCCCACCCCATCATGGAAACCCAAGAGGACTGAATGTATGTCTGAAAGAACTCAAGTGTCTGTCAACCGATGAATCAGATAACACAAAGTGGTAATGTCCTTTTGCTGGGGTATTATTTATCAATAGATAAAAGGAAAGATTGATAGCATGGTATAACCTGATTGAACCTTGAAAACGTTCTGCTAACTTAAAGAAGCCAGCTAAGAAAGACAACGTACAGTATGATCCATTCATGTGAAGGGTCCAGAGTAGAGAGAGGAAATGATTGTCCAAGGCTGGGGGTGAGGGTAATGGGGAGACACTTCCAGTGGGTATGGAGTTCTTAGGGAGTGATGGAGAGGTTTTAAATTAGATTATAGGGTTGTTTTCACAACCCTGAATACACTGAGAACTATTGAATTGTATACTTTAAATGGGTGAATTATGTGGTATGTGAATTATATCTCAGTAAAACTACATTTAAAAGTTACATATATTCCTTATTTTTATGTTTGCCAAAATTAAGATTATATAAAATAAAATATGCCCTCTACCCCTCTCCTCTCACCCCCATGTTTCACTTTATTCCAATCTTTCCTCCAGGGACAGTGAGAGACAGAGAAACAAACACAGAGCCAGAGACATAGATAGGGAGTCATCGACATCAAATTACATGTGGATATTTTTATGAAGATAAACAAGTAAAGCCCACAGTTAGGCACATTCTCTCCTGCCAGCTATTTCCAGATTCTTGGCCCTTGTGGCTCATAAGCTGTGCTTAGCTCCACCCTCCAAGGCAGAACCTGGCAGGCCTTCAGATTACCCCACAGGAATACACACGTGCAAAAGTACTGGGACAAAGAAATGATACCACGAATCCAGTAAGGAAGAAAGAGCAACATCAACACCACCGAGGAGACAACTTTGCGCAAAGGAAAAAAAGCCCTAAACCCTACTCTTGATCTAACATCTGTTTGTGCCCAAATACCCTGCAAGGAAAGGGCAGGTTCGAGGAAAAGGGATGAAGTGGGGCAATTTCCCTCTCAGCATCCCTCCACAGAGCGCCTCAACTGTTTCCCCATTTTAACATTCGTTGGAAACTGACAATCTATTACCTTTTTTAAAAATACAGCCTCCGTATTCCATCAACATCCAGGTGACAGCTGACACCCTGACAGTATGGCCTTGTTATTACTCATATTTATATCCTCATTAACTGAACATCATGGGCCCCAAAGTATTAAATGTGAACTGAATGAATGAATGAGTGAGTGAGTGAGTGAATGGAAAGATTGTCTAATCTTCAAATGGCTAATATCTAGACCAGAGAGTTAGGCAATGACAAATTTTATATTGCTCGTTCTACTGGCTCAACATGAACTGGGGGAATACTGTTAAGAGTAACGAGCACTTATCGAGTGCCTCTTCAGAGCAGGGGTCTGTTATCACTCATTTCCTTTATATCCCGATGCAAAGTACCTGCAGGAGACACTCAATAAATGCTTTTCACTTGAAGAAAGATTACTTAGTCATGATCTCAATGCCCTATCATGAAAACCACAGAAACATACACAAGTCCAGATGGTCAAATAACCTCTACTTGTTAGGGACAGTCCAAACATTGTTAATGAAATACCCTTTGCTAAGGTATGAATTTTTGTGTATTAAGTAGATGAACTTTGGTCAAAAACAGAGCAGGACTTAATAATTTGCTGTCCTATAACAGGCTTTGCATTTTTTGCTAAAGCATTGCATTGTCAATTGGTAAAGACAATCTAGCTAAAATAAGATAGACATTAAAACCATTTGGGAAAAATATAATTTGTAGGTTCAAATATCTTAAAACTCCTTAAGAATTGGTTTTTGGAATGCTTATGATTATATATTTAAACACTAGAAAGGCAGCATAAGTTGCACAGGGACCTGGCTAAATTGCTGAGGCTGGCCTCAAACCTATGATCCTCCTGTCTCAGCTTCCCACGTACTGGGATTACAGGCATGCACCACCACTCTTGGCTTGTTTATATTCTTGATGATTACCATTCTAATTGGGGTTAGATGGAATCTCCATGGAGTTTTGATTTGCATCTCCCTGATTGCTAATGATGTCGAATGTTTTTACATATATTTATTGGCCATTATAGTTCAATTGTCTATTGGCAGAATTCTTTTCTTTTTTTTTTTTTTTTTTTTTTTGCGGTACCGGGGATTGAACCCAGGGGCATTCTACCTCCGCGCTACACCCCTGGCCCTATTTTTTATACTTTATTTTGAAACTGGGTCTCACGAAGTTGTGGAGGGCCTCATTAGGTAGAGAGAGAGAGAGATAGGGAGAGAGAGAGAGAGAGAGAGCTGAGGCTGGCCGCGAACCCGGATCCTCCGATCTCCGCCTCCCAAAGTACTGGGATTACAAGCGTGCACCACCACACCCGGCCCTGGCGGAATTCTTTTCTAATGCTTTGAATTTTCTTCATATCCATGCTGGCTACAAGAAACTTTTAAAATGTCTGTCTCAAGCAGTAGATATAAAGAAATCGAGTCAGAATTATTATCTGCAATAAAAACAGCTCGGGGTGAAGAGGGCGCTGTAGCTGGTGAACGTCGCAGCTGCTTGAGTAAGCACATAGCAAGGGAATCCTTTTAGAGACCTCCCAAAACGCTTCTGTAAGATAGGGCACGTTCATTCTTGTGACCAGGTCAGCTTGCAGTTCTAGTAATTATATATTGTGGACCTAATATTCCTGGTGCTGTTTCAGTTTCAGAACTTATTCCTGGCGTCTGCAGGAGGAAGACTTCTCACCCAGAGCTGTGCCGTGCGGGGACACTGCTGGCTGTCCACCCTCCCTGACACAGCTCACCTCAGAACTGCAGCCCCCACACCAGCAGCAGCTTAGTACCACAAGTAGGTTGCTTGTGCAAGTCACACACAATGAGAAATGTAGTAAGTATCCCCAGAAGAATCTATTTCTCTCTTCTGTCTAAAACAAAGCATTTTTCTGTGACTTTCTTGAGTCTAGGCACATTTACTGTTTACTACATGAAGGCAGATCATAGAGTACAGGGGGAAATTAATTAATAGAGATTTCAGCTTGGCTTCAACGATCCTGAAGTCTTAACTCAGATAAACATTTCATTTTTTGCAACCGGACATTCTGCAGAGATAAGCGGAGGCAGATGGCAGCACCTCGAAGCTGGTTATCCTGATGAAAGATCTTGGGGAGTCGCAGCTGTAAGCAACCGTGACCCTCTGACATCCTGCATGTAGACAGGGTTTGGGAGAGAAGAGAGGCAGCATGTTCGCACAGCTGCTCCTCTGATGTGAGCGCTGGCAGCGTGGCTGCGATTATTTTTGGTTTAAATTCTGCATCCCATTAGTTCTGATATGAAAGGCTGCTCGCGTGACTCTAATGTATTCCCATTTCTGCCACCAGGAAAAGGCACAATCTGATCTGAGGCAGATCCGGCACCATTCGGGCCAAGCCCTCGACAACCTACACTCCAATCATGTCGTGTCAGACATCTAAGAACCCAGTCAAGTTCGTTACGGCAAGTCACATCTAGTCAACAGACAGCAAAAATAATGACAGCGGGGCTATCTTAAACAATACAAGCCATTTGGGCACCTGTAAGTGTCAGACTATTAAAGTAGAAAATGAACGCGTGGGGTTGTTCTCCTGACATTGGATAAACATTCCAGCGGGCAGTGATAAATTGGAAGGTGAGAAAAAGATCTCTTATCTCTGCGTAGACTAAAAAACACTTGACAACTGTTCCCACGTTCTCTCTGTGCATTCAGATAAAGAGTGCTTGATGGTTTTCTCTGCGAATCTGCCTCACAGAGCTTGCGCCTCATTCCAAATGAGCAATTGTTCAGAGAGCCAGGGTGCCGTGTGAAAGATGGCGGAGCTGACCCGAAGGAGTGAGGCAGAAGACTGGGAAAACAGGGAGCACGCGCTCATGGATTATCATTTGTAATGGCTCTGACTGGCAAAACCTTTAGGTATATCAGAACAGGACTCACGTAGAGTGGTTAACTCTTGTTGCTACCAAAGTGATTTATCCATCGCTGGGTAGGTGAGGGTTCAGTGGGAAATGAGACATAAAAGTTAAAGTGAATAACATATGGGGTGTTAAAGCTAATTATCATTCCCCTCATTAGAGTGTGTATAATGAACAAAACAGTGTAATTAAAATTATTTATCAAATTGAAGACAGAAACTAAGATACATGTTTACTGGGTGATAATACTTCCATCAATGCTACCAATCAAAACATTTCCCCTCTTTTTTTTGTCTGGAGGCGGTAGAGGTACTCTGACTGGTGTAAGCCTCTGCGTCTTCATCTGGAAAATGAGAATAACAGGATCAGAGAGCACTGTGTAAAGATCATAGTAGGTGGCCTTACTCTGGGGACCTCTTGGTGCCCCATCAGGCAGGTTCCTGGCCCTGCCCCGCCCACACACCACTCTCCCCTTCCTCCTTCCGGGACCCCTGTGGTGGCGCTCAGCACCCTGGCTAAGCCTGACATGCTCGGCCATCCTCTCAACCTCTCCCGACACTAGTTCACTCGGTGATCAGGTGATCAGGTCTACACTGCCTTTAAAGGAACTAAGATACTAAACATGTGAGCTTAGGCTTTCAGAGTCTGAATTTCTGCTGAGGACAATGGGGTTGTAAAGAGATACACAAGCCACTGCAAACAGGTCACAGACAAGATGTGCAAAAGCTCTGGGCTCTCCATAGCCCACGTGCTGGAGACCCACCAGAGAGGGAGAAGGACCAATGGTGTGGGTTTTCTGAGAGAGTGTTGTTAAGGGTACTATGCATCCCCTGTCCCCACTAGGGTGAAGGGTATATTTTACCCTGTTCAAGCCAGGTAAAGGGGAGCATGACATTTTCTCATGAAGTGTAAAAGACAGAGAGATAGGTACCTGAGAAAAAGTCTAAAAGGAAGTATATGGAGCTTTCCATCTTTGATGGACAAATGAGAAAATATAGCTGCAGGAGTGTGGCCAGCCAACGCCCTCTGTTGCAGTGTGGCTATGGAATGTGCCCCAAAGCTCCTGTGTTAAAAGCATGGTGCCAATGTGGCAAGGCTCAGAGGTAGGGCTTTCAGACAAGGATTAAATCACGGAGATCTCTGACCTCTTCAGTGTGTTAATCCCTTGGGCTACTGGGAAGTGGAAGCGAGGAAGTAGTTAACTGAAGGTGTGTCTTCAGGATTATCTTGAAATCTTCAAGGATTTGTCTTCTCCCCAGCTCCACCCCCTCCCACACACACATACCTTCCTGGCTGCCAGGAGCTGAGAGCTTTCCTCCATCATGTCCTGCCGCCATGATGTTTCTGCCTTGGAGCCAGCCAACTATAGACTGAACTTCTGAGACCATGGAGCAAAATAAACCTTTCCTCCTCTAAGTTGTTCTTGTCAGGTATTTTGGTCTCAGTGACAAAAAAGCTAAGACACCCTCCATGGGTCAGAATGGTCATCTTGGAAAGTGGCCCACGTGCTGTGGTGAAAGAGGCCATCCCAAACCATGGCTTGCTGGGGAGAGGTGAGAGAAGCAGGGTGCGGGGGGGTGTACCCCAAGATGCAGGCAACAGGTGGCGCAATGCAAATACCAACGCTGTCAGAGCTAAATGAGCAAATCCATGCAGACATTCTGAAATCGTTTCTTTCTAATCCTAAAGGCTCAGAAACAGTTATGACTGAGAAGAGCGGAGAGTATTCTAGGTGGAGGGAAGAGGGAACAAAGATACAGAGGAAGGAACAGAAAGAAGGTTGAAAAGTTTAAATATGGGAAAACATTCTTCATTTGGCTTACAATTCTTTGGAACTGCAGATGGGCTTACTTTGGGTCACCTGGGCTCACTAGGGTGTCTCCGGGTACTTCTTTTTTTTTTTTTTTTTGCGTTACCGGGGATTGAACGCAGGGGCGTTCTACCTCCGCGCTACACCCCCGGCCCTATTTTTTATACTTTATTTTGAAACTGGGTCTCACGAAGTTGCGGAGGGCCTCACTAAGGGGAGAGAGAGAGAGAGACAGGGAGAGAGAGAGCTGAGGCTGGCCTCGAACCCAGATCCTCCGGTCTCTGCCTCCCAAAGTACTGGAATTACAAGCATGCGCCACCACGCCCGGCCTCCGGGTACTTCTTGATGCTTCATGGCCTCAACTGGATTGCTCTCTCCTCCCCACATGGCCTCTCATCCTCCAGCCACAATCATCCCATCGGTGGGGCAGTAACTGAAGAAGGTTGGCAGAAGCCAGGCCAGGCCTCTTGCTGCCTGGACTCAGAACCAACTACATCAGTCCTGCTGTGCTCCTTCAGTCAGAGCAAAGCATGGGCCAACCCAGACTTGTGGGGTAGAGAAACTTCAACTCTTCACGGGATCAATGTATGGTCACATTGGAGAGTGATGGATGCAGAGGTGGGGGGCAGCATCTGGGACCACTCTTGCCATCTCTACCAGATTACAGACATGCAGGGAATGCAGAGAGAGCAATGGACAACAAGAACATATTTGATCACTCCTGGAGAGAATGAAGGTAGAGAATGAGGCCCAGTACCAAACCTTATAAAAACCAAATATTTAGAGGTTGTCTAGAAGATAAGACAGCCAATGAGAGTGGGGAGCACCCAATGAAGTCAGCAGTCAGTTCCAAACAAAAGGTAACCTTAGTACCATTTCTGTATTGGGCCCGAAAAATCTTATGGGGGGCTCCCTGGCCCCTACCCACTGGATGCCAATAGTGCATTCCCCCATGTGACAACAAAAATATCATTGCCATTACCCCAACTAATTCCAGCTGAGGACCTCTGCTCTAGACAAAAAGAGGGGCCACCGAAGAGTCAATGCACACTGAAGGGACAAGTGAGCCCAGGACTGGCTGTGGAGAGGTCGTTGGTAATCCTGACAAAGCCACACCAACAAGTGTTGAGAAAAGAGACTGTGCTAGATTAGGTTGCAGAGTAAGAGTTGAAGAAGTGAAGATAGAAAAAAGAGGCAGCAATGTGCTCATGCCTTGCTGTGACTAAGAACAGAAAATCAGAGTTCTTACTGGAAGGGCACTTGAGATAAAGAAAGAGGCTTTTTGTGGGAACATGTTTGCATTCTGACAGGAAGAGTTCATTAGAGAGGAAGAAATTGGTGATGCAGGAGATTGTGAATGAAATGCACAGAACAACATCATAGTGAATGGGGAAAAACTGGAAGCATTTCCTCTAAAATTAGGAACAAGACAGGATGTCCACTCTCATAACTCCTTTTCAATATAGTAATTGAAATTTTAACCAGAGCAATTAGACAAGAGAAAGAAATAAAATGGATACAAATAGGAAAGGAAGGAGTCAAAGCATCCCTATTTGCAGATGATATGATCCCATACTTTCAAGACCCTAAAGAATCCACCAAAAAACTCTTGGATCTGTTAAAAAATTTCAACAAAGTAGCAGGATACAAAATCAACATGCAAAAATCAATAAATAGCTTTTCTATACAACAATAACAAAACCACTGTGAAAAAATCAGGAAAACAATTCCATTCACAATAGCCCCCCCAAAATAATAAAATATATAGGAACAAATCTAACCAAGGAGGGGAAAGTCCTCTACAATGAAAATTACAGAACACTGAAGAAAGGAATTGAAGAAAACCCTAGAAGATGGAAAGACCTTCGATAGTCACGGATCCACAGAATTAGTAATGTTAAAATGGCCATGTTACTGGGAGCGTCCAACAGATTCAATGCAATCCTCATCAAAGTACCAATGACAGTCTTCACAGAACTAGAAAAAACAATCCTAAAATTCATATGGAAACACAACAGACCCAGAATTGCCAAAGCAATCATGAGCAAAAAAGAGCAATGCTGGAGGCATCATGATGCCTGATTTTAAAATACACTCCAAAGCTATAGTAACTAGAACAGCATGGCCCTGGTATGGACTGTGCTTTCTACTCTGACGTCTTGGCTCTCTGCACTCTGGTTTCACTGATTAAGCTCAGACTCGGTTTTCTTGTCAACCCATTTGGAAACCGTTCTCCATGTGATCCAGGTCTGCCTATGGTAATCTTAATTCAAATTATATGTCCCTCCAGGTCACATGAATGAGGTTGAGAGTCAACGACATCCCTCCTATCCAAGAAGTTCACTGAAACCTATTATCACTGGGTCAGTTTTACCACTATTCCTGCTAAGGAAGGGACCTCAAGACCTCCGTATATTTAACATATTAATAATTCAGCTAAAGGTAACTTTTCCCACCTAATCTACACTTTTGCCTGCCTTCTCCTGTGAGTTTCATTAGATAGGTATAGGCTGCAGATTATTTCTCTGTGAGAAATGAGCTGGCCCATTTTAGGTGCAGACTCATAGTTAAGGTAATTTTATGTTACCCCATGTTTATCCCCAAAGAGTTGACACCATGAAAAAGAAAAATAATGAGAAAAATATGAAAGATCCATATGCAGATTTCAATGAGTCATTCATAACAAGTATACTAGTCACTCTGGATCCCTCTCCCATCCCACACCTAATACCCCCACCCTTTTATGTATCTTTTTGTCATAGCATTCATCATCTTCCAACATGCTATAATCTAAATATATCATGTTTTTGTCACTTGATCTTTTCCAGCACCTACGACCTCTGTTAGAATACAAACCCCGAGAGGGCAGGATTCTCTGTTTATTTTCTTCACCAATAACTCTCACATGCCAAGAGCTGCATGTGCAATACAGTTGATGCTTAATAAAGAGTTTGTAAAATGAGTGAACTGGAGCTCTCCCAACAGGTCAACAGATTGGGAGGAACAGAGACAGACTGATCTGGTGGCTCTCCTGCGTTCTTTCTCTTAAGAGAAGCTGGAGGTGGAGAACTTCTTCTTCTATACCCTCCCCTGCCTTGCCCCCGACTGCCTCTGCTTTAACACTTGTTTCCAATTCTAATTGGATTAACTAGATTTAACCCAACTGTCTCCTGATATTCCGTGTGTTATTTGTTCATACTTGAATGACAGCCAGTTGTGTTGCATTTTTCGAAACTGTGATTCCTAACCTTATGCCTCAGTGTCTAACTCACCCCAAATGCCCCTGTTCCACACTACACTGTCATCCTCGGTCCCTGCTCCTGACCCTTGATGCCATGCCCAGGCATGAGCCGGCTGGAAGGAATCGCGCAGCCCCCAGAGCCCTCAAGTGTTCACAAGTGGTTTACATTACTCTTTCTCATTGAGTCAAAACCAAACCACAAAGCTGTTGGACCCATTTCAGAACCGTTTCCTCCAGCTGTGGTGGCACTACAGCGACTATCAGCACATCCTCACCATGACCACACATTGCACGATCACAACACCACAAACAAGCTCATTTTTCAGCACCACTATTGCATCTGCACCTACGAGCCAGATAGGCACTGTATACAGCCTCTACTGTACTTTGCTATCAAATGTCCATCAGAGAATGTCTTCTAATCCAAGGCTGACAACAGCCTGGTTCCCTAACTGCCTTCTCTCCCCTGATCATTTTGGGTGATTAATTTTCACCTCCATTTGTGAGATTAAAAAGGAAAGGGAGAGAACTTATCTGCAAAAGATGGAGCCCTAGAAATTGGTGGCTCGGTGTTCTTATCTACTGGGCTGCCTGTATTTCTTCCAGCTGCTGAAGGATATCGCATATCCTTTCTATTTTAGAATATTCTATTTTTTCAAATCACAGTTCAAGGAATTCTCAAAGTAGATACAGATTAGGAAGGCCCAGGTACTCGATCTCGCATGGCTCCTCTCCTCTTGATGAAAGCTGAAGCAAGCATACGTTGGCCTCTTTCAGAGCCTTTTTCAAATCCATGAGTCAATCCTCATGGCACCAAGGAGCTCAAGGAAATTGAGAAGATATTAAACGTTGTCCTTAAAGTGAATCCAGATGAGAGAATCAAGCATGTTTTCCTGAAAAGTTACCTTATCATTAATAGAGCAAGTTAATATACTAGCACTCAGAGAACTGGGAAAGATGACTTTAGTCTAAAATGGATGTGGATGAGACAGGAGTAAAGAGAATCGCTCGAGGAGAGGGGCCTGTGCCCGTCCGAATGATGGGCGGGGAGAACACAGACCATCCGGAGAACAGCAGAAACAGCTCAGTGGGCGTCCAACACGCAGCGGAGGGCTGGCTGAGAGAGGGTTAATCACTCCATCCATTCAGCTATTCATCCACTAGCTCGGTAGGGTTTTTATTGAAAATGTCTAATATATTTGCCACTGTGCTGAGTGCACAGAAGAATGCCCGTATGAATGGAACAGATGTGATTCCCACCCTCATGGAGCCTGTGTTCTCGTGGAGAACACGGAAGTCAGACCAGTCGTTGCTAGAAAGGAAAGAAGCAGGTCCTATAGGATCGGAGGCGGGAAGGGGCTCACCAGCGAGGCTGGAGGAAAAGCATTCCAGAGCGGGAACAGCAAAGCGCAGTGTGTTCCGATGTTCACAGTGGACTGGCTTGCCTGCAGGCAGACAATCGGTCTACGCAGCACCGAGCAAGCTGCACAGCCTCTGCCCCTCCTGCGGGAACAGACCGCACGGCACGGCAGGAGGGGGTTTGTGGTGTAGGAGTAACTGGAACTCACTGGAGTATTTCAAGTCACAAAGTGACATAACAAATACATGTTTAAAAGAAATGCATGTCAATGTGTGGGAAGAGAAGGGAAGGGAAACAGACGCAAGTCAAGAAACCACTTACGTGACCTCTACCGAAATACAGAGGCAGATGCCAACTTCCTTCCGCGGTTTCTGGAGCAAAGGCCATAATTTTGGTGTTGAACTGATGCTGGCAGCACTCCCCTGCGAGACACACCCCTGGATCCTTAAGTGAAAGGTCGGCCTCTATCTGTGGACGTGGAGGAAGTGGTGAGAGGGAGGTGAAGATAACAGAGCCGCCAAGGTCAACCTGATGGGATGGGACCTGGAAGGAGACAGGGGGGCCCCTTGGAAGGGTCGACCTTTGAGAGGAGCATTCTTTCCATTTTAAGGTGTTGGAAAGAAAGATGGATATATGACCAAGGGAAAAAAGCAAGGGTTTGTGGTAGATCCAGGAGCAGGACTGCATGGCTGCCGCATCGCGAGATGTCTTTCCACGTCTTACTGGTGTCCACCTGGCCCGGTGACCGTGTGGCCCACGTTGTCCGGGGGCTTTCAGAACGTGCTCAAGGTCAATGGGCCAGGTCCTCCATCATCTGAAGAAGATAAGATAAGCAGGTGGTGAGAACTGAATGACAAGGATTTTCCAGGAATTGTGGTGGGGAACCTTCCAGAAGCACAGAGAGGAACAAAGAGCCTGGTGACTCTTCTTCCCAAGTGTATCCAGAAATGGGGACAGATGCTTTGTGTGGAGGACATTCCGAAAGTGATGTCAGCGTGGCCTGGCCACCATTGGGAGAGGAGCCTGAAACCAGCGAAAGATAGACCAGCGACACCAGCCCGCGCTTCCGGCTGCGAGTGCAGACTCCGCGGAGGAGAGCCAGGGAAAGGGCCGCTGCCTCCAGCAACGGTGGTACTCAACCAGGACGCATGAACCCGGGGATGTGGAGGTGAAGCGGTTAGTTTGGGAGCTCATACGAGTAACATTGGCAGATTTAGCTACTGGAGTGTACGAAATGGACCGATCCTGAATTCCCTTTGGAAAATTACTACGATTGCCCAAATAGGACTCTGACTTGAGTAATAGTTGGTCACTCTGGTAAGAAAGAAAATCAGCCAAACACAATAGAGGCTTCCAAAACTATGTTCCAATGCTGGGATGCGCATCATTACTAGCACTTGAATTCTTCTGATCTCTCTCTCTCTCTCTCTCTCTCTCTCTCTCCCTCTCCAGTTTGTCAAGCCCTATTTCTTTTTCTGTCCCCACCTTTACTATTTATTCCCTAACAAACTGGAACTAGCACACCTCTCTGGAGAGAAGCCAGATCGCAGCTCCTCATGGCAGGACCACTGCTTCAGAAAAATAGCGCATCTGTGACTCCATTCTGTGTCATCGCCCTGAGAGTCGAAGGATAGGGGCTTAAGTAAAGTGTTAGCTGATAATCACTCTCGGTAAGGGGAAATAAATTGGCTCTATAAAGGTTTTGGAGCAAAATGCTTGCTGGGACAGTGTGGGCTTTGACGTTAGGGAAAAACCAGCTTCATCCACCCTGGCCAATTGGGATGCCCCTCGCCCTCCCAGGAGGCCTCTCGGGGTCAGAGCACATTACAGCCTCGTGCACTGAGTTTAGACCTTTTGCAGTCTCTCTGGAGACCCGTCATTCTTATAATATTGCTGTTTCATCTTCTTTCAATCTAAAACTGGGGCTTGTCTGCAATGTTACAAGATGGGTGCACATCACAATGCAACAGGCAGCGGGGTGATCTGGGCGGGATGTGGCTCGATTAAGCAGAGTCAATTTAGCACTGGATAAAGGAAAGGACTAAATTAGATTCGTGGTTGGCAGAAATAGTCTCCCATCTGGCAGTGTGATTACAAACTACCTTGACCTGATCAGTCCTGGCTGTTCCAAGCACTAAGACTGCTTTGGAGAAGGAAGAGGGGAAAAAATAGACCAAGGTTTAGGAAATATATTAGGCAGAATATCTTCTATATCATTTTGAGAACTAAGTGGTACGAATTTTTTCCTTTATGGCTCTGTCTGTTATAATTAAACGGAACTCCCAGTCACCTAGTGAATGTGGCCACTTGGTGGCCGGGCTAAACCCGGGAGCTCTGTGACATCAGACACTATTTCAGCCAGGCCGCTGATCCCATGTCTACCTTGGCAACCTCGCTCCTGAGAGATTTTTTTTCGTAAAGAGTCAGTCTTAGTTGCTGCTGACACACGGTGTTTTCAAAGGCTCACAGTGGTCCTTCTGTCAACCCTTGGCTTCACCTTCTATGCCAACGGGAAATTGTATAGGGCTCCAGTGTCCCCAGCCCAGCCGTGCCAGAAAGCCAGGCTCTGCTGCGGTTTGACAGTGCCACCTACTGGCACAATGTGCCTCCTTCGCCTTCTCCTTTTATTTATTTATTTATTTTTCTTTTCTGTGCTAATGCTTGGTGTGTCCTCTAAATCCATAAATATGTAGCTTTTAGCTTTTAACTTTAAAACTACCACCCGCTGGATTGATAATCAAATGCAAGCACCCTTTGACCCTCTGTATGCAGTCTGCAAGACTTTGCCACCAAGGAGGGACTCCCTGGGCAGGGTGTGAGCCTCCTATGTCCTGTCCCATCAAGGGTATCAAGATCCTCAGTGTTCTCAGGCCCCGCCCCACACACTCGCCGACCCCCCAGACCCCCAGGACTTGCCCTCTCTGGACTCCAGGTCGTCCCAAACATAGCCAGACCCCAAGCAACCATTTCACTCACCACAGAGGGCCTCTGCACTCACAGGCATCCAAATAAATGGATTGCTTTTAAACAGAAAATGACACTGATTGTCACTAAATATAACAAGTGCCTTATGTACATTTCATTGGAACCACAAGCTCAAATTAGCCTGTCAGAATCTCACTATTCCTGATGCCTGTGTGTCAAGTGACACAATTAGCTCAAGAGAATAGAGAAAAGGCTTGTCAGAGTGTCTTCTGTCCCATCCTTTCTCACGGAGCCGAATTTAATTCAAATTCCCTTCATGCTTGGAGGTGTGTGTGTGTGTGTGTGTGTGTGTGTGTGTGTGTGTGTTATCCTTCAAACTTCAAAACAATTACACAGGGAGAAGTTAGGGTAAAATCGTTATTTTTTATAAGGTCCCAAATGCTTTTTTTTTTCTTCCCCTTTTGCTTCCCTTCTGCAAATGAGAATTTATCAAAGGCCGAGTCTTAGTTCTTTGTGATATAAAGACAAAAGTGTTCTGAAGGAAAACAAGATGTAGAATTCACATTGCAACTGTGAGATCTAAGCTTTGGGAACACTGTCCTGGCAGGAAGGGTTTCCACCAGCTCAGAGGCTGCAGGATGACCCGGAACCAGCTCTTCTCGGATGGTGAGAAATCGGAAACCTGTATGTATGTCAAGCTGAATCCCAATAAGGGTCCCTTGGGGGTGTGTCCTGCCTCCAGCAATAGTTAGCATGATATTTGATGCTGGAAATGTTAAACACTTACTGCCCCCAAAGGAACACCTGGAGCAAAACTAAGCTGACAGAGGTGGGCAGTGTTTTGAAAACCAAAACTAAACAAGCAGACAAACAAGCAGACAAACAATGCGCATCTACTCCTGCAGTCAGACTTGGGATGGCTTCAGTGTAGCCCTGAGGTGTGTCAGTCAGCTTCCCATCACTGTGACAAAAAGCCTGAGAAAATCAACTTAAAAGTAGGAAAGAGTCGTTGTGTTGCATGGTTCAGCGCTTTCATCCGTGGTCACTCGGCCCCGTTGCTTTGGACCTGGGCCCAGGCAGCAACTCATGGCAGGAGCTCATGGTGGAGCACAGCTGCTCTTCCCAAGGCAACCAGGAAGCAGAGAAAGGGACCGGAAGGGGCTGGGGTCTCCATATCCCTTTCTTCCCATGAGGCCTTGCTGCCTAAAGGTTCCATCATCTCCTAATAGCATGGCAGGCTGGTGACCGTGTCTTAAGCATATGGGTCTTTAAGGGACATTTAGGATCAAAACCATGACGGAAAGACATGATGAATGCACTGTCCACATTAGAGGAGTGTGGGCCAAAGGTGCACCAGGGATTCACAGAGCATAAGTGCTGGGGCCACTGTGACCAGCCCTGGGTTGCCACAGGGGCTAGGGTGACTGGAGCCTCCAGGGACAAGTTCAGTGCCACCAGCCCCCCTCCCTATGGGGCTCATGGAGAAGGACTCTCCAGCGGCCTCAGCCCAGGAGCAATTCCAGATGGTCATGGGATACAGGAACAGGAAAATCCTATATTGGAATACAGACTTAAAAAAAATCAGCAAGTATAGCCCTATATTCTTTTTTTCCCAAGAGAAAAAAATAAATAAATGTGTTTCTTTTCCCCAGAGTTTTCTCATCCAGCACCAAGGGGAGGCTGCCTTGAGTCCCCCTCACTCCCTGCCCTGCCAGAGGCAGGTGTCCCAGTCAGGACCACTGTGGCCTCCATGGACAGCGCCCACCATCTACAGACTTCTCCTCCATGGATTCCAGCTGCCCCCAGCAGGCCCCCGAGACAGCCCTTGCAGGGAAGGATGGAGTAGCAGGTGATTCAAGACCACGAGGATGCAGGCAGCACTGTCCCCTAGAGAGACAGGGCAGCCAAGTCAAGAAGGACAGAGGGACAGAGATGTTGCCCCAACGCTTGGCCTGAGGTTTCTCAGATGACACCTGGATACCAGAGCCAGGGAGGTGGCCCCAGGAGGACACTGCCCCCACCCTGCTTCACTGCTGCCAGCCCTGTCCACACAAAGGTTGCCCATCAGGCAGCAAACGCTGCTGGAGGATTCCCAGGGTGCGCCTGAGGCGTGCTTTGTGGGGTCCAGAACACTGCGGGAAGGGGTGCCGTGTCCTCCCTGTGTAGCCGCCCTCTGCCCGTCACAGGCCTAGGCTGGCAAAGAATGGCTTCACCCCACATGACCAGCGTTGTTCAAATGCCTGGAGAAAATACACACATACTGAAATTAGATAAACTTGGTTGTGCATAATGGATTTATTAAATAAGAAACACGAGAGTCACACCTACATTGAGGAGCAAAGGGTTCAGAATTCCTGCCCAGGACACAGTGCCTGGAAGGAGGCCCATGGCTCGCAGCTGTTCCAGGGGCGGGCTGGTGGGGCGTGAGGAGGCCGAACAGACTGGGGGCCCAACTTCCCAAAACTAAATGCCGCTAGGTCACTTAAACAGGGCATCATTCCTGTTTCTTTTCTCTATTTTATTTTGGTATCTAGGGGTACTCTACCTCCAAGCTATACCCCCTACCCATTTATTTATTTATTTATTTATTTATTTATTTATTTATTTATTATTTCAAAACAGGGTCTCGCTAAGTTGCTGAGGCTTGTCTCCAACCTGTGATCCTCCGGTCTCAGCCTCCCCAGTCATAACACTTCTAAATCATCATTTTCTATTGGGGGTAGAGGGCTAGATAGCCCATATTCTCCAGTATGTTTTATGTTTTTTTTTAATTACTTTTAGCTTTATCTTATCTTTTTTAGCAGCTGTATTGAGGTTTACATAACATACTACAAACTGCACACATTAGAGTGCACCTTGATAATTCTGAAAAGTTTGCACGCCACTACCAAGACCCTGGCTATACACACCAGACACTTTGAACCCTCCCCTCCTGTCTCTCCTGCTTCACTCCCACGCCAAGAGAAGCGTGAGCCCGATTTTGGCCATCATAGATAAATGCACACTCTAGAGTCTTATCTAAATGAAACACTTTTTTCTCAGCTTCTTTCACTCCACACAATTATTTTGAGATCCATCCATTGTGTGCATGCATAAATACTTGATCCCTTTTATTGCTGAGCTGTCTTTCATTGTATGGCTAGCTCACGCTTTGCTTATCCACTCTGTTAATAGACACTAGGTTTTGGGGGTTTTTTTCTCAGTTTGGGACTAAGGTAAATAAAGTGTCTATGAATATCTGTGGACAGTCTTTGGATGAATGTGTGCTTTCATTTCTCTTGGGTAAATCCCTAAGAATAGGTGCATGGGTCACAGGGAGAGGTATGCTCAAGGTTTTGAGCAGCTGCTGGGCTCGTCCCACGTAACCGTGCCATGTCACCTCCACAGGTCCGCACTGAGTCCTGGGGCTCCGCGTCCTCGTCAGCACCCTGTGGCTATTCTTTTTCTTGTTACACTTTCTGGTCCTGCTCTGCCTAGGGTTTAAATTTGCATTTCTCTAAAGACTAACGGTGTTCAACATCTTATTTGCCATGGATTCATTGATATTTTAATTGATCAATATCCTAATCACCCATTAATAACATTTCTGGCTTCACTATCATGATTTGTCATTATTTGGCACATATGCCCATGGTGCAATTCTTTTTTTACCAATCTTGATTATTCACTTATGGGACACACAGCTTGTTCTTAATCATTAATCAATCCTAAGATAATTCTTCTAGGTAAAAATTAACCAAAACTGGTTTTTAGTTTTATATTCAAATCCATTTGAGAGATAAACTTCCTGTACATAAAATTATTTATCCGAGAAAAAGGTATGTTTCACTTGCAAAATCTATTTCCTTATGAAAGTAGATTTAAATTTAATAGACATTACTTTTAAGCCATTTCATAAAAGAGTTGGACAACTCCTTTATCACACCTGATTTTAAAGCTTATTTTCTTAAATATAATTACCAAAAAGCTTAAGTTTTTAATACAGATTTTTAAAAATACTTTTCTACCAATATTTACCTCAACATGGTTGCCACTTTAACATTTAAATGAGGTATTCTTAGTGTTATTAATTTCAGAGTTTTCAAATGTTAATTTTATCAGAATGTAAAAAAGATAAGGAAGCAAATACGATTGGTTAAACATTTCAGTACATATAATTTATTTATACATATAAATGTCTAAGCATATACATTTATATGTATATAATTTTATATATGTATGAATATGTGGAAGAAAAATAACAAGTTACGTTTTCTTTTTAAAATCATTATAAATACATAAATCTAGTGAATGAGACTTTACACATTTAAATGTTTCTACTATTATAGTACACTATAAACATAAATATGTTTCCCAGCCATATATTTTTAATCAAATAAACATTCCCAGTCACATCGATAATCTAATAAGCAATACATATTCATATTTTTGCAATATGTCTTCTGACTGCTCATCAATCAATCAGGTGTCAATTCTCTCATCTAAATATGCTGCTTAAAAGTGTGAGTGAGTTGGGCATGGTGGTGCATGCCCGTAATCCCAGTACTTTGGAGGCTGAGATAGAAGGATTGCAGATTCAAGGCCGGCCTCAGCAAGTTAGCGAAGCCCTCAGCCTGTTCACAGAGCCAAATCCCTAGGGGGCCTCTGGTGGCCATCTCTTCTCTTGAGCTCCCCAAAGGCATGGAGTCTCAAAGCAGTCCCCCAAAACAGAAGAAAGTAAAATGCACAAATAATACACCACAACTAAATAGGATTAGGTGTGAATGAAGCACGGAACTGTTAGAAGAAATGCTTCAGGTGATACTAGTATCCGTTATCATACACAGTAAATTGCTTTGTAGAAAATTGTGCCTGGCCTAATTAAATAAATAAAATGTTTTTGCCATGGAGTTAAATTATTAAAAGATATAAGTAATATTTTGATAGAACCAACACAAAACTCCTTTAAAATACTAATATCCTGTGAGAACCATGAAGGAGGGAAACCCATTACTGTTTGTGAGCGCTAACTTTTAAATAGTTGGAACCAATTTTTCTTTGACATCTTTAATTTGATCAATTTTTTGTCTTTTGGCGTCAACTCAGAAATCCAGAAAGCTTAAGTTTGGCTTCTTGATCTTGTAAGTAGCAGATGAAATTTGTATCTGTCTGGTTTTGATTTTTGCTAGTCTTATTTAAAAACTGCAGCAAGTTTGGAAAACATAGAAAAGTAAGAAGAAAAAGCCCTCCCATGTATGCCATCACTCAGAAAGTAATCCTACTTTTCCAACTATTTTGTATTTTTATAGTCATGATTTTTCATTGCTTGCCAATATCTTATCGTATTAAAAGTAGGACTTATTTATGCACCACTTAAAAATTTATATGGTATTATAACATCATCCTTGCAATGAAAGTGTACCCATCTCTGATTGTTTTTATAGGAGAAATTCCTAGAAGTGAACATATAGAATCAAAGCTGTGCTCATCTGAATATGTATTGCAAATTGCTCTCCAGAAAGTGCGTACTAATTTACATGGTCACAGCAACACTGGAGCATGCTTTTTTTAAACACTTTCCTAGTTCTCCTCATACGGTACCTTATATACATATGTCTGCTGTGGGTCCAGATGGGATGTATTCCCATCTAAACCTGGAACAACAAATGCAGAATCTCCAGCCATCCACCTTCCCACGCCTGCCCCACAGGAGAAGTTTCCAACCAAACACAAGCAGATCCTTTGCTCTCCAAATGGGATTCGCCTTCAGAATCCTTGTCCAGATGGCTTGCAGACACTCGCTCCCTATCAGTGGGAGCTGGTGCTCAGGAGGAGGCCGTGGGTCACCCCTGGGATCCGGTTCCTCTGCAGAACTCCAGTGTGGGAGGAGGCTGTGCAGTTTACACAGCATGATTTGGCTGCCGTTCACCTTGCCTCCAAACCCCCTTCTCCAGGCTCATCCCTTCTCCTTCCTCTGAAAACCTCGAATCATGCTGCCCGCTTAGACCGGACCTCTACCCTTCAGGTGTGTCCATTCAACTGGCATTCCCCTGACTGGGCTATTATCACCAGGGCCACTTCAACCTTTTCGATAGCAATGAATTCTACCAGGTCCCCTCCCATATCCTCAAGGGCTAGTGGCCTAACGTATTTGTGTTTGAGAGGAGGATGCCAAGAAGTCCAGGAAATAATAATGATCCCCAATCATTCTCTGATGTGCAGCCCCTTCCTGTCTGGCACTAGGTTAGGACAGCCCGGGGCAAATGAAGGGGCTGTCAGCAGCCGCTGCATGACTGTAGAACTTTCCTCTACAGGACCACGCTCCACCCTCTCTGGAACTCTAAGGTGGCTTGTGTCTCTCTCCCTCTTGAGGTACATCTCGCTGTTGACACAGACAGACAGATAAACATATATACCTAGACCTCTGCACTATGTGTATTACACCATAACTACCAGATCTTGCCTGAAGATATCAAAAAGAAAGGCTTAAGAAGGCTTTAAGAAGGCTAAGGACTGCGGTCCGGGCCCTCCTTCTCATGGATGTTTCTGTTCTACAATATCATTCGGTTTTTGGTCACCTGTTAATTCTGGTATCCTTCTCATGCTGAACAAATCCCCCTCCTGACTCACACCAGTCCGCAGCCCCCTTCTTTTGTCAGGGGAGGGATGGCTGGAGGGAGGGTCTGCATAACCCACAGGCTTGTCCATCTGGGCTGACCCTGTCCAGCCCATGGCCCCAGGGGACTCTCTCCCCATCTCACAGCTAAGCCCCTCGCCCCTCCAACAGCACCTCTCCCTGGGTACATGCAGAGCACTTCTCAGGGAGAAGCCAGCCCCAAGAAAACAAGGTCAGAACCAGCACCTCACAGCGCCAAAGCTCTGACTCTTCTCTTTGGCGACCATGCCCCAGGGCGGAACATCTCTTCTTTTAAATTCTCAAAATAACCAAAGTGTCTGGTAGCACATCTTTCCATAGACCATTGAAACCGCTTGCCTTACCCTTTGTTTATAAGAATCTATTGTAATCCATAGGTGATTTCAGTTTAGGCTGAGCATCAAAGACCTGGCATTCTCTCCATAAATTTAAGGAAAATACAAATTTAGCCTTTGGGAGAGCGCCCCATTATATATTGTCTTTAAGATACAAATATAATTATTTTATCTTCCATTTTGTTTTAATTATTCACTTCTTATTTGTCAGTGCAAAATTTCTAAAATATCAGCCAGGCACGGTGGTGCATGCCTGTAATCCCAGGCATGGCAGGCTGAGACAGGAGGATTGTGGGTTCCAGGCCAGCCTCAGCAATTTAGCAAGACCCTCAGCAACTTAGCAAGACCCTGTTTCAAAAAAAAAAATAAGAAAGGGCTGGGAGTGTGACTCAGAGGTAGTATGTCCCTGAGTTCAATCCCCATACCAAAGAAAAAAAATTCTAAAATATGGCATAGTTTCAAGGTCTATAAAGATCTCCTCCAGAAAAGGAATTCAACACTGAGGAATTCCTTTTATGAATTGCTGCCCTGCTGTTCTGAAAGGTCTGTTGTTGTTGTTTGTTTGTTGGGTTTTTTGTTTGTTTTTGACTCACAGTAACATAAAGAGTAACTTCTTAGTCGAGCTGCAAAGGGTCTCGCCTTCATCTTCTAACGCCATGCCGCACACCAGATGCCTCCTGGGGCAGGAACTAGGGTTAAAAATTGTGGCTGTGGCCTTATTTCTGTTTGTTTTGTGTTATGTGTTGTTCTTTTCTCTTTAAACATTTTCTTTCCTCTTCTGGGGGTGGCGGGGCTGCGAATGAAGCGCCTCCTGCTGTGCTCTGATTTCTGGCTTGGGGACAGCAGTGGTTGGCAGGCGGCACAGGGTCTGCAGAGCTGGCCTGTGCTGGCCGCCTGTCCAAGCCAGCAGGGAATAAGGGCTCACTGTCCACTCCTGCCGGTCCTTCCGCCACCCTCAGGCTCCTTGGTGGCAGCAGCAGGTGTGAAGGGAAGGACTCTGGGAAGGGTGAGCAGCTATCGGAGAGGCCCAGGACAGAGTTCCTTAGAATGCAGCCTCTCACCCCGAGCTGAGCCCTGTCAGTGCAGCCGCCCAGTGTGCCCTGGATGAGGCTGTGACTCATGCAGGGCGAGAGTGCTCACTTGATAAACAAGCAAAGTGTCACTGAGTACTGCTGGAGATGTCACCACCAGCCTGTCTCTTTGCGGAGCTTCCTGGGGCGTCGGCTGGGCGCTCAGGGTGAATAAAAACTCCAGCCCAACGAAGGTCTCTGCGCAGGTCCTTTGAAGAAGGGACAGGGCCTGGCCCGGCGCCCCTGGTGGTTGGGCAGCCTCTGCTCAGCACACAGCGATGGAGAAGTTTGCCATCCGAGACATCAAATGCTCCTTGTTAGAGTCAGAATATTCTAAGCACCTCTGGGTCCGCGAGGAGCCGCTCAAACTGTTAAAAAGCAAGCTGCCCTGACACCTTGTGGCTGGTGCAGGGAAGCGCTCGCTGCTCCCACCTTTATGCTTGGATGATACTGTCCCCATGTCCCTGGCAGGGGGGCTGGGCAGAGCCTTCCACTGTGCCCAACCTCGGCCACCCCAGGGGGCACGTCAGACACACTGCAACTCAGTCCAACCCCACACACACATTTTCTAATGGGATTCGCTGAGCCACCTATCTTGAGTGTCTAACACCAGGGTATGACTAGTGTAAGCAAAAGTGTTACCCCACTTCCCAGCACCCCAAAACTTCCCTCCTGCCTTCTCCACAAGCGCACACTCCTGAACCTGCCCTCATGGCTGACACACCTTGTCTCAGCATGCCTGCTCTGGAATCTTCCCTAAACTGGATCCTGCCGCATTTCCTCTGCTTCCAACTTCTTCCACGCGGGGCAGGAGCTTGGGAGTCACCCACACGGCGGCGCGCAGCGGTGAGCTGAGCAGACTCATCTCTGTGTAATATTGCATTGTATAGACAGATTAAACTGTGTGTGTTCAAGATGTGTGTGTTCTGGGACACCTTAAGTAAACCATTGGAAATATCTGTGTGCAAGTGTTGGTGTGGGCAAGTTTTCCTTATCTCAGTGAATACTTAGGCGTAAACTCACATGACCATGACGAAATGTAGGATAACTTACACAGAATTGCCAAATCTTTTTGCCAAAGTGGTAAAATAATTTTATGTCCCCAGCATCAACGTACAGCTGTGCCTGCTGCACTTCACCTATGGCAACATTCAGTGTCAGTGTACGTCTTCTTAGCGGATCAAATCGGCATGACGTCCTGTCTCACTGTCATTTTAACCTGTAATCACCAGTTCCTAATGATGAGCATCTTTTTGTATGTGTGCACTGGCCACATAATACACACACACACACACACACACACACACACACACATACATATGTATATATGTGCATATAATATATGCACATATATTATTATATTATAATGTACATATAGTATGTGCATACATGCATATATGTATGTAAATATATACATATTTATGTATATAACAAATATACACATATTTGTATATATACCTATATATAAAATATCATTTTTACAAAGTATCTGTTCAAATCCTTTCCCCATTATTTCATTTGGTAAATTTTCTTATCATTATTGAAGTTGGCATTCTTTATATATTCTAAATATTAGTTCTTTGTCAATACATGTGGTGAGTCTTTTTCTCCCCGTGTGTAGGTTGTCATTTTACTTGGAAGATTTCAGATTTTTATGTCATCCTGATAGCAGTTGTTTTGTTATTTTTTTCCAGTTTTTTTAATAGCAGGAGAGTAAATTTAATTCCAGATAATACATCAACTGATGAGAGTACAAATCCCCAGGGAGTTGTCTTTTACTATTCAGTGAAAAACATCGTGCAGTAGCTCCCTGTGGCTGCTCTAACAAAATCACCACGCTCTTGATGCTTAAAACAACAGAAATCCATCCTCAGTAGCTGGGCGTGGTGGCGCATGCTTGTAATCCCAGTACTTTGGGAGGCGGAGACCGGAGGATCCGGGTTCGCGGCCAGCCTCAGCGCTCGCGCTCTCTCTCTCTCTCTCTCTCTCTCTCTCTGTCTTTCCCTCTACTTAGTGAGGCCCTCTGCAACTTCGTGAGACCCGGTTTCAAAATAAAGTATAAAAAATAGGGCTGGGGGTGTAGCGCAGAGGTAGTACGCCCCTGGGTTCAATCCCCGGTACCACAAAAAAAAAAAAAAGAAATTCATCCTCCGTGGTTCTGAGAGGCAGAGTCTGCATGGAGGTGTGGGCTGCAGGCCCTGCAGAGGACTCAGGGGAGAACTGTCCTCTGCCCTTCCAGCCCCAGCATCTGGGAGCAGTCCCTGACTTGCAACTGCATTTTGAAACCAGGTTCCAGTCTAACCCAGAAAAGTGACACAGACATTCTCATTTGGGAAGCAGATGAAGTAGGAGCTTTAGAGTAGGAGCATGGACTCTGAAGATCTTGATGGCCTGGCCAGCCGGCCACTCTGAAAAACAGCCACCGCAGAGCACTGGCGCGGTCAGCAGAGGAGGTGAACTACCATGTCCAAAAGCCCAAGGAGCACGACATGACGTCCAGGCAGCGAGCTCAGGAAACCTGCACTCACAGTTCTAGTCCCCTAGAAGTGGCCACCATTAGACTCCAAGAGTAAGATCTGTATAATGCTCTCATGACACTTGACTCTGTCCTCTGTAGAGACTTGGTCACTCTAGGTTTTTGCTGGAGTTCGTGCTGAGATGGGTCCCACCTAGCAAGCCAGTCATAGTGAGAGCCACTGGCCTGTGCTCCACGCTCTTCTGCACCTCGGATTCACCAGGACACGAGGAAACCCCAGGCTGCGCGTCACTAGCACAGGCCCCACGCAAGTGTCCCTGATTAGGCTCACAGAATTCCCCTGAAAACTAATACACTCCGAGGCTCCCTATGGAAAACAGCTGGAAAGTGACCCCCAAACTTATCCTCATCAAGGGACTCACGGAAAAGATGTTCAGATATTCTAATGGCTTTAAAGAGAGGTGTGTTATAAATGGGGGATAATCTCCCTTGCAATTTCTTTCTGGCCATGGAAACTGTGCTTGGAGAGACATATGACATTAAAGGATTTATATCCACAGGTCCTACAGAGGGAGGCCTGGCCCACCTCTTAGGAGTCTCGTGGGAGGACTTCCAGAAAGGGGGCTCACCCAAGTAGGCGGAGATCCAGGAGATAGTGAGGATCCATGGGCAAGAGCACTTATTGGGGCTCACAGTGGAGGACACAGCGAAGCATGAGGGGTCTTACCAGGGTGTTGGGATGTCACTAGGCCACTGTCAAGGTGGGGTGAGAAGGAGAAGTTGTGGCGGAGGCTAACCAGTCTTACCGCACTGGTGCACCTGGGTGCCCGGGCATCGCGGTGCTCCCAGCCCATGTGTGGTTGTCGAGGCATCGGGAAATGTGGAGCTTTAACATTTAGCAACACAAGATGAGACACGCAAAATGCATGAAGTACTGAATTTAGTAACCTGTCTTAAAGCCATTTGTCTCTCAGTGTTCTGTAGATCAATAGAAAGTAGAGGGAGTTAAAAGTGTTCTGCAGTGCTGTTTAAATCAGTTAGAGTGTAATACCCACGTGGAAGTTTAGACGTCTGACATTTTAGGCTAAGGGGCAGCTTGAACGTGATTTTCTACCTACATGCTCTCAGAGCCAAAACCATCAGTCAATTCAATCAATCGGAATGAATAAAAGAGTCAAACTGGTTAGAGGGAAAAGCGCAGTGAATACGGGATTGCCATTTGGACAGTTTACATAGTGTAAAAACACAGAGAAATTCATGTGACAAGGGTTAATGTGAAGAGTTTCAAGAGAATTCCTTTTATCCATTAAAGGAAATAAAAAGACATGAGACAAATTTGGTTTGGAGCTTGTCATTCACACTGATGATACAGACTAAGCATTATTTATCATGGTGTGCAGCAGGGAGAAGGGCTTAGTGAGTGTGTTGGTCAGCTTTTTGTCACTGGGACCAAAACACCTGACAAGAACAACTTAGAGGAGGAAAGGTTTATTTGGGCTCTTGGTTTCAGAGGTCTCATGGTCAGCAGGTGACCTGCTTCCTCCTGCTTAGTCCCATTGCCCAGGAGTGCGCTCAGCCATCAGTGGATTAATGCACTGAGAGGTCTGAGCCCTCCTGAGCTATCGCTTCCCAAAGGCCAACTCTGAGCCCATGAGACTGGGTATCAGTTCAGATCCAAACCCTAAGGATAAGTATTTGAACAACATCGTAGAAATAGACTTATGCTTCCCTGGAATTGAAAAATCTTAAGCTTTTAATAAAAGTATTTTATTATTATTATAAAATAAAATATATAAAGAATCAATGGATATTAGAATGAGTTTCTGAACACCAGGCATGGTGGCTCACTCCTGTAATCCTCATACTTGGGAGACTGAGACAGGAGGATCACAGGTTCAAGGCCGGCCTCAGCAATTCACCGAGACCCTCAACAACATAGCAAAACCCTGTTTCAAAATTTAAAAAGTAAAATAAAATAGGACTGAGGGTGTGGCTTGGAGGTAGAATACCCCTAGGTTCAACCCCAAGTATAAAACAAAAAAAAAATATTGCAGAGCAAAACTTAATATTTATGCTCAATTTTCTAAACTTTTGACATAATGAAATTAATAGCAATAAATTCATTTATTCACATGTCTCCATTTCATCATGTGTGCATTTCATCTACACGTGACAAGCCAATTTAAATGAAAAGAACATTGCTTTTCAATCATAGAAAACGACAGCTAAAGGGAAAACTTCTATGAAATATTTCGGGTAGTTTACAAACATTTCAATAGTACCTGTAGATACTCAATTTTCTACATCTTTCATCCTATTTCATCTGACAAAGACACTTCTATTCTCCATCCCATCCATTTGTATCACTCCAGAAGGCTACCACAAATGTATCACACACAATACTGAATGGAAAGTGAGATCGGAGATTAATATTTCACCCTTTCACTATAAAGACCCCTTTATGTCTTCAAGTAAGGTGTCTTGAATGGAAAATGAGAAGTGTAAATGGAGTACGAAATGGAAAATACTTTGAGCTATTTGAAGTGTCTAGATAGGAGAAAAAAAACATCAAACTGGAAGTCAGTCGGGAGTAGGAAGTTTGGGGTGGGGGTGGGGATAGCACATGATCAAATAATGGAGAAGACTGAGCCCCACATCCCCGCACCAGCAACTGCCAGCTACAGTTCCTGGCAGTAACCACCAGCAGGAGCAGAGAGCGGCCCCACCCACTAATCCTGAGGAACACCTCGCTGGGCTGCACCCTTGGTGGAGTCTCTGCCCCAGTTCCAAGGGGCTGTGACACCCACCTGGGAAGGGGTCTGGAGGCCTGTCATTCATCGTATACCCACAAGTACAACTAACTTTCCACAAACTAGATATATGTAAGCACAATTCTGAAGCAAAGCTAGATGAGATGTAAACTTCTGCGTGATTCAAAAGTCCTGGCAAGAGTTTCTAACGGTGCAGGATTATTTTGTAAAAGTTAAGTGTTCATTGGCAAAGTATAACAGAAGTCACTAGTGCAGATTCATAATGGGACATAGGAATGAAGGAAAGACTTCGTCTTCCACCTAGGATGTAGAAAGCCACGAAGAGTGTCCCTCTCATCCCAGCCACAAGAAAAGGCCACCTAACATCAAGAGTTTAGCTGCTCTCCTATCCCAACAGAGAGCTAGGCTCACAGAGCCAGTAAGCAGCCTGCACCTAAGGAAGGGCGTGACCCTCCTGGGATGGGTCAGATGGAGCTCGGGCCCACCTGTAGCAGAGTGCAGGAGGAAAGGATACCAAAACTACACCAGCAGAGGCGAGGGATTTAGCAAAATGCTGTGCAAATTCCGAAAGGCCTGCAGGGCAAGCATGGTGGTATAGAAGCTCTGGAAGGCACAGACAGGAGAGGAGGTAACACCCACTCCCTGGCTTCTCTTAAATGTCCATCCAAAGCTCAGAGAAGACTGCAGCAAGGTGGAGGCCAGACAAGACCCTCAGCAGAGGTGCAGCCAACAAGTGGATGGCGCATTCCTGCAGAAAAGGCATAGGGAAAATCCTGGTCTTGTGTTACTTCTGAAAATAAAGCTTAAGCCCCTAGTAGAGGAGTTGTCCCAGCCATAACTAATACACTTAAGATGATACATCGCAACTAGGGAAAGTGTGAACGAAATTCCTCTATCCTGGGAGAGTGCCAGGGAAACACCTGGTCCAGGATCCAAGCCAACACAGTGGAGGTCTACTGCCACCGAGGCTGGGAAAGAAAATCTCTTCCATACAAGACCTACAACCACTAACAAAGACACCCAAGACCCAGGTACAGAGGAGGCACTAAGACCAAGGCTGAACTGGGACAATAGAGGGAGGGATGTCCCCTCCCAATCCCCATGGGCTGGCAAGCACTGAGAATCGAGAGATGCAGTCCACCACACAGCAACAAGGGCATGGAGAGACCCCTGTTGTGTATTGAACTTCATCTCCCCAAAAGTAGACAGTCACGCAATGCACAAAGACATTTTGGTCAACAATGGACCACAAAGACAATGTTGATCCCATAAAATTATAATGGAGCCAAAAAATTCGTATCACCTCATAACATGGTGCTGTCATAATGTTGTAACACAAGGTGTTATTCCTGTGTTGGGGGGGACACTGGTGTTAATGGACCTGATGTGCTGGTAGTCATATGATAGTTTAGCACATGCGATTATGTAGGGCATGTGATACTCGAGTCTACTGGCCAAGGATTTACCCCACAATACTCCTTCTAAAACAGTGCGCCATGTCACATCAGCAGCAGCCTCACATGTCTCGTGGTTATCCTGCCTCCTGATCACATCGGGAGGCCACATCAAGTAATTGACATAAACCATCCAGGATTGTGCTAATGCACTATGATGTTCTCAACAATGGGACTGCCTAACAGCACCTTTCTCAAAGCACAGCCCCACTATTAAGCAGCTCATGACCGTACCTGAGTCCTGATTCCCAGTGCCTGTGAATGTGACCTCATTTGGATATAGGATCATCAGAGACATGATCCAATTAAGATGAAGTGGCAGCATTAGGGTGGCCTACAGTGACTGATGTCCTTGTAAGATGAGGGAAATCTGGAATCAGACACATGGAGCGAAATGCACCTTGTGAGGGCGCAGACACACAGGAACATTTAAGAGACCGTGGCGTTACCGGGTAATAATTTCCACCTAGAAATAAATAGGATAGGACCTCAGTCCTCACTTCCCCAGAGAATGATTTCAAACAGAAAGCACAAAAAGGGTAATATAGGAATAGAGATTTATTTGGGGAAGTGGGGTCACAGTAATGCTGCAATGAGCATGGGGTGGCAGATGCATCTTCAACATATTAATTTTGGTTCTTCAGGGTATATACCCAGCAGAGATTGTGGTTCATATGGTGGCTTGATTGCTAATTGTTTGAGGAACCTCCATTCTGTTTCCCACAAAGTCTTCACATATTCATTCTCCCATGATCCCAGAATGTGGAAGAGCATGGACTTGCAACCCAGGCCTCTCCAGGCTCATGGGCTCTGTGATCTCAGCTGAATTGTGAGGCCATGCAGTGCTTGCTTTGGCTTTCTATAAAATGAAGATAACAACAACTCCAGTTCCCCTGGCTGGCATGAGGACTGACAAATTAGTATACAGAAGACACTCAGAGAATTGGAATGACTGTCCCCCTCATCGTGTCCACCACTGCTTTAGGCTCCGTAGGCAGAATTCACCACACTAACCAAAGCTAGAAGTCTTGCAGTGGACCGCCTCAGGAGCATGCTTCTGGCTGTCAGGCTGGGGGCACCAAGGGGAGAAGCATGGGACAGGGGCAGGTGACCACCACACCCAAAGAGAAATACAACAACAGCGCCGGCCCGGTGGTGCCAGGATGCTGGCAGGTGAGTAGAAGTGACATTCCAAACCCTCTGCAGATAAAGCAAGTGGAGTTGGGGTTTTGTTTGTTTGTTTGTTTGTGGTACTAGGATTGAACCCAGGGGCATTCTACCTCTGAGCTACATCCCTAGCCCTATTTTTTATTCTTTATTTTGAAACAGTGCAGCTGTTTTAAAAGGGAATATAATTTTGAGTCTTGTAAGTACTTTGTATATTCTAGATATTAGTCCTCTATCAGAGGGATAGCTGGCAAAGATCTTCTCCCATTCTATAGGCTTTCTCTTTAGACTCTTGATGGTTTCCTTTGATGAGTAGAAGCTTTTTAGTTTAATGTCATCCCATTTATTAATTCTTGTTTTAATTTCCTGAGCTTTGGGGGTCTTATTGAGAAAGTTTCTACCTGTGTCTATATGTTGGAGTGTTGGGCCTATGCCCTCCTCTAGTAACTTCAAAGTCTCTGGTATAATTTCCAGGTCTTTGATCCATCTCAAAGTGATTCTTGTGCCGGGTGAGAGGTAAGGATTGAATTCCATTTTTCTACAGATGAATAACCAGTTTTCCTAACACTATTTGTTGAAAAGACTGTCTTTTCTTCAATGTATGTGTTTGGCACCTTTGTTGAAAATCAATTGGCCATGAGTATGTGGATTTGTTTCTGTATCTTCTATTCTATTCCATTGATCTATGTGTCTGTTTTGTGCCAATACCATGCTGTTTCTATTATTATAGCTCTGTATTATAATTTGAAGTCAGGAATTGTGATGCCTCCTGCATGGTTCTTATTGCTGAGAATTGCATTATTTCTCCACATGAAATTT
Organism: Glis glis; assembly: GCA_004027185.1. NCBI lineage: Eukaryota > Metazoa > Chordata > Mammalia > Rodentia > Gliridae > Glis > Glis glis. The sequence continues at coordinate 31,049 of PVJS01016188.1, forward strand.
AGGACTGATTTTTCTAGGTCTTCAAAGAATGACATTGGTATTTTGATAGGGATTGCATTGACTCTGTTGATCACTTTTGGTAGAATGGCCATTTTGATAATATTTATTCTGCCTATCCAAGAGCAAGGGGGATCTTTACATATTCTAATATATTCTTCACTTTCTTTAGTGGCTTATAATTTTCATTATAGAGGTCTTTTACTTCCTTGATGAGATTTATGCCTAGGTACTTTGTGTATGTGTGTGTGTGTGTGTGTGTGTGTGTGTGTGTGTGTTACTGGGGATGGAACCCAGGGGCATTCTGCCTCTGAGTTATACCCCCATTCCTATTTTATTCTTTATTTTGAAACATAGTCTCACTAAGTTGTGGAGGGCTTCACAAGTTGCTGAGGCTGGGTGCGAACCTGTGATCCTCCTGTCTCAGCCTTCCAAGTACTAGGATTACAGGCATGCGCCACCATTCCTAGCTTCCTAGGTACTTAAAAGACTAAACACTAAAAAAAAAAAAATAACCCAATCAAGAAATGGGCAATTGAACTAAATAGACACTTCACAAAAGAAGAGATACAAATGACCAATAAATACATGAAAAAATGTTCAACATCATTAGGAATCAGGGAGATGCAAATCAAAACTACACTGGGATTCCATCCAACCCCAATCAGAATGGCAATCATCAAGAAGTCAAACAACAATAAGTGCTTATGATCCAACTATACCACTCCTGGGTATCTTTCCAAAGGAACTGAAATCAGAAAATCATAGTAATATGTGCATATCCATGTTTATAACAGCACAATTCACAATAGCCAAATTATGGAACCAACCTAGGTATCCATCAACAGATGAATGGATCACAAAATTATGGGATATACACACAATAGAATTCTACTCAGCAGTCAAGAAGAACAAAATAATATCATTTGCAGTAAAGTGGGTGGATCTAGAGAACATTATGCTAAGTGAGATTAGCCAGTCACAAAAAGTGAAAGGTCGTATGTTTTCTTTCATATGTGGAAGCTAGGGAGTAATCAAGTACCAGAAAGACTTCTGATAATGGAAGAGAAACTTCAGTGGAGCCAGGGACCAAGTGCTATGTGCATGTATGTCACTATCACTATGAACTACATTATGATGTGAGGCTATAATAGGCCAATGAAAGTATAAAAATAAAGTAAAGGGAACATAACATGTAGTATGTGCCCTCGCTGTCTAGAATCCTTAGCACAACAAATGGGCAAAGGTGGTAGGCCACAGAAAGACAGAAGCTGAAATGCTTCCTAAACATTGCAAAGTATTAATGCTTTCAAATAGTGGAGAGACTTGTGTTCAATGACTCGATAGGATAAAGGCCTTGCTATGCATGGGTAGCCTGCAAGGCGGCAGCAGACACCTCACCTACACCTGTAACAGATTCAGTCCTGGCCAGCAACGCACCTCTCAGGAAGAAAAGTCGACCCTGCTCCACTGCCCGGGATGTGCAGGACTGCGTCATTCACAGAGCACGTATTCACTTTGTTTTCAACTCTGGGCTTTGTGTTTTCAGTGAAGTGTATAGAAACAGGGATGGCTCTAGAATTAGGACTGTACTAGAATTGCTGGCTCTCTCAGGGGTCCACATCCAGAAAGATGGTCGGAAAAATAAAGATACTTAAAAAGCCACAGAAAACATTCTTGAGGTTAGATGTTCGGAACAATGTTCCTTTAGAAAAACAATCAGATCTCTCAATGGAAACTCTTCCTTGGTGCAATTTCAGAATCTATGAGGGTGTGTGTCACATCCACAGCCCAGTTGTGCCAGGGTAGAGGGGTAGGTTGTGGACAAGCCAGAGAAAGTGCCAGAAGACAGGGTGTGGGGCATATGGCCTGCTGGGGAAAGCTAACAAGAAACCAGTGACTGCTCCAAGAAGAATTCAGTGGTGACAGACTAACAAATAGCCTCTCCATCCCTCATGGTGCTTCACCAAGAAGTGCCTCTGTCCCCTGCCGTGTTTTTCCAATAGCAGTCAGCTGGACCAGTGGCATGCATCCTCCCCACAGTGCTCTCAATTCTGCACTTGTCCCCATGCAGAGAGGGTCTTGTATGTGAGGCTACAGCAGTGACGTCGTCAGCACCAGTGTGCTTAGTTTGCTTGTGTGAGCAGCACCCCAAGGAGCAACAGTCCTGGTGCGCAAGCAAGGGAGAAGCTCTCTAGAGATCAGTAGCTTGCCCTCATCCCCAGAGTGCAGAGAGACAGCCAGTGTCCTGGAAAATAATGTATCTGGACTTTCCTGCCCAGGCTAGTTCCTTGTTCTCTTAACATGGCTAGGTTTTGGGGAATACACAGGGACCATTCAGAGACATGGTGTCTTACTGCCCCTTTTCTTTAGGGACAATACAGGGAGGAAAAGTACCAAAACAGAATGTTCCTCTTGGGTGGTCTCAGGGTGGAACCCCCCTGGGATGCAGAACGAACCCTTGACAGCAGACAGGAAGGGACACAGCTCCAGGCAGCCCCAGGCACCCCCTGCCTGGGTGACAGCAGCACAGAGCCCCAGCCCAGAGCGAGGGGGCAGAAGCAAAGCTGGTGGGCCTGCTCGGTCAGCCGCGACGGCAGCGCAGCGCTCTGCTGAGCAGTGAGCTCCCCTTTCTAGATCTCATTCTTCAACAGGAAGCCAATATTTGAATCTGAATTCCAAAAGCATTTTAAAACCTATGTTTGTATAATAAAATCTCCTTGGCCCTTTTCTGGGAGTTGCCATTTTCCATTTAAACTGCTTAACATGCCCGTGACTCCCAACAATGCCCATCAACTTGTGTTTTCCCAGCACTGGCCAGCACATAGTCAGTGTTTAAACCTCGTGAACAAATGCCCGAGTGCATGAGATCCTGAGACTGCTCCAAGAGGGCCTTGGGTGAGAGGCAGGGATCATTTGAACTGGCTCAGGCAAAGGAAAGGTTGGTTCTGTGAGGACGAAACTGGCCAGGACCCCGGCAGCAAGGCAGTGCCATGGGTGTAGGCTGGGCCCGGGAGGAATAGAAGCCAACTCAGCATCCCAGAGCGCATGGGGCGCCCCTTCCTCTCCGGATTCAGACGGGCTTTCTCTCTTCGTGATTACAGCAGATATTACAACACCCTCTCCTCGCTCTGGATACCGCCTGTCATGTTCCCGTGCACTCCCCCCAGCCCTGTGCCTCTCCGCAGATATTTCTTGGCCACAGAGGCCTTGCAGCTCAGCAAGGGCCTGGGGTAGGGGGTGGTTATGGTACACCCTCAGATCAATCCCCAACAGGTAGAAGACAGGGACTGGCAGACAGTCACCCCATCCTCCGCCCTCCTCATGGGCCATGTGTGGATTCCACTCACAGCATCCCAGCTGTCCACAGCAGACCTGCTACCTATTTCTATCTGGAAATCCTGGGCCGCAGTGTCCATCCTGTGACATTGGGCACTGGTCCCTGGTCATGCGCTGCTCACCCACAGAGGGGTGTGTGGGACTCCCTCGGAAGAGAGCCACTACAATTATTGATATCTCCAAATCAAGTACCTAATCAGGCTTGATAGTCACATCCATTATAATGAGTTATCGTCCTCATCGTCATCATTGGGAAACTGTGGACATGAAGACTCTCAAAGGAGAGCAAGTTTCCACCATGACGCCTCCCAGTACCATTGGCCCAGCCAGGCACACAGCAGACTGAGCGACCACATGTCGTAGCTTCTGCGTCATGCCTAAGGAGCTCCCATCAAGTACTTGCCGTAGCTGGGATAATTCTTTACAGTCCTCTGGAAAATATGCTGGTGAGAGCTCCAAAAGTCGTGGTTCTGCACATGCTGAAGAAACTTAAAAGTGAACAGGTGTGCCCAAACCTTATACATAAAAAGAAAACACGACAGCCAAATATGCAGATTACAGATGCAAAGAGTGATGTGCCAAGAAAGAGTCAGCTCATAGGTACATTCCTGAAGCAATTAATAAGAAACGCTCATCCATTTTACGAGGGCACAAGCCAATTTCATACGTGTGCAAAATCCTTGAGATTGGAAAAATCAATAGAGGTCAGTTTCATTTTATTACCTAAAGAGAATTTTACCATTTATCATTTCCACTCAAACCTCTAAGTTCAATAGGTATTAAAAGTATAGGGAAGCGCATTGCAGAATGTTAGGTAGAGTAGAGGGAAAATGAATTACTTTCAACGGAGCTAGAGGATTTGTAATGGGAAATACAATGAAGCAAATAATTACCTTGAAATAGATCTTAAATATGCAATTACTTATAAGTACATTTGCATTTTCAAAAAGTCCAAGATGAATTGTTAAAAACAGAGACAATAGGAAATCTGAATAAAACTTGGATTCAAAGATGGTGTTCTTAACTAAATATTAGGGATCTGAATTCATGTGTAAAAAGTCACAACCATTTGTGCACCAAAGGTGCCTTGGTTTTGAATCCCAGAGCACACCTGTGATGATTAATTTTATGTGTCACCTACAGTGGACTTTGGGATGCTCGATAGCTGGATAAATGTTATTGCTCCACATATCTGTGCGGGTGTTTCCAGAAGACGTTAGCGTTTGAGTTAGTGAACTGACTAAAGCAGATGGCTTTGTGTTTCTGTCAGCATTATTGCAGCCATAATCCAAAAGATTGACAAAATAACTTAGAGGAAAGAAGATTTATTTTCTTACAGTTTCGGGTTCAGTCCATGTGAGGCCTGGGACCACAGATCTCAGGGCATGGCGGCAGGAAGCAGAGAGAGGGAGAGTACACGGGCTGTGCTCCTCACATCATGGAGGCCGGAAGCAAGAGAGAGAGCAGAGGGAGGAGGAGCCAGATATTGTCCCCAAGTCAGCACCCCCAGGGACCCACCTCTAGCCACACCCTACCGGCCTACCAGGTACCACGCAGGTAAATCCATTACAATGGATTTATCCACTGCTGGGATTACAACCCTCAAGACTCAATTATATCAACTCCAAATTTATGAGCTCTTCAAGGGGCCGTTCTATATCTAACCATACACCTTGCCTAATCGGGCACCCTCCGATTCACTGAGGGCCTAAATACAATAAAGGGCAGAGAAAGTTGGAGTTCACTATCTACCTGACTGCACCCACCCCCACCCCTCCCCCACTTTTGGCATGCCTGGTTCTTAGACCTTCAGACTCTGACTGGAATCTACACCATCGGATCCCAACCCTCAGACTGCGTGACCAGCCTCCTTGCCGTGTACAGACAGCAGCTCCATGGACCATTGCATGAGATACTAGATTGTAATAAACTTATTCCTAGGGAGAAAGAGAGGCAGAAAGACAGACATGGAGGGTACCTGTCCTAGGGCTTCTTTCTGTGGAGAACCCTCACTAATCCAATGCCCCTGCTCTACACGGGCCTCCCGTTCTTTGGTGTAATTGGAGTTGAGCGTTGGCCCTTCATTCCTGGAGTCAAGGTGTGGCTTCCTGTTCATTCCTTCCCTCAGTCATCCGGCACATGTGTACAAATTCCTCACTGTCATTCCAAGGACCAATGCAACAAAGCACCATGAATTGAGGGCTTACAGGACACAGATATGTGCTCTTAGAGGTCTGGCAGCCAGAGTCTGAAATTAAGGTGTCAGCAGGGCCACGCCCCTTCTGAAGGTGCTAGGAAAGGGCCTCTCTGGGCTTCTTTCCTAGCTCCCAGCATCTGGAGTTCCTTGGCCAGTGGCAGAAGAACTCTGGCCTTCACCCAGCATCTCTCTGTGTGCATGTTTGTCTAAATGTCCCCTTTCGATAAGGACAGTTGTTACATTGGATTAGGGCCAACCTAATAACCTCATCTTAATTTGATCATCTACCAAGGCCCTATTGCCAAATAAGGTCACCCTCTGAGGTACAAGGGGCAAAGAGTTCCAAATCTTTGGGGAGACACAATCCAGTGCATAATGGTCACTAAGTCACAAGTGTTAGGAAGATAAGGAAGTGTATTAGTTAGCTTTTTTTGTGGCTATGAAGAAAGTACCCGATGAGAACAACTCAGAGGAGGAAAGGTTTATTTGGCTCATAGTTTCAGAGGTTCAGTCCCACGTTTGGCCAGCTTCCAGGCAGAAACATCCTGGCAGCAGGGTGTGGGAGAGGAAAGCTGCTTAGCTCATGGCAGCTGGGAAGAGACAAGGGGTGGATATAGTCCCCAAGTCCACACCCTCCATGACTCACCCCATCCAGCCATGCCCACCTCTGAACGTTGCTGTTATTAGAGAGCAGGCTCCAGCACAAGAGCTTTGGGGAGGGCATTCCAGATCCAAGCCATAACAGGAAGGCTCACGCCTGACTCTTGTGGCCCCTTCCTCAGGGAGCTTGCTCACTCTCAGGGGAGTGGCACCTCGATGGAAGAGCACCATATCTGCAATGACACATACACAGAAGGGGCGCCATGCCTGCTATAGGAAGGTGAAGGAGGGTTCCCCAAAGGATGTGAGCTTCTGAGTTGATTCTTCAAGATGAAGCCGATTTAAGGTTGCAAAAAAGAAGGGAAGAGTGTTCTAGGTTGGACAACCTTTCCCTGCAAAATCAAAGACATAGAGATCATGGGACGGTGTGCACAGCCAGGACAGGCTGCACTTGTGACACAGTGCGATAGGAGGAACAGGGGCACTAAGAGGAAATGCTTGCACACTCCAGCAAGAACAGGCTCAGTCTATTGCTGCAGACAGAGGCCCCAGGGCAGCAGCTTTAGCTGACAGTGACAGGAAACAACTCTGTAGGGTCATTTTTTGAAGAAGAAGAAGAAGAAGAAGAAGAAGAAGAAGAGGAGGAGGAGGAGG
>PVJS01016189.1:0-37828 GCA_004027185.1 Glis glis
TGGGTTCAATCGCCAGTACCAAAAAAAAAAAAAATCCACCAGGCTTGATTTGATAGACAAGGGAAAGAGTGGTGCCTCACTCCTTAGTTTACGTGTGTGTGTGTGTGTGTGTGTGTGTGTGTGTGTGTGTGATGTGTTTGGGAATTTATCAAATTTTAATTTAAAGTTAAATCTTTTCAAGATATACTTGGTACCATACTCCAATATGTATAATCCAGAAATGTTTTAAGGAAGTTTTACTCTATTTCTATAGACGTAGAGATGTGATTTTTCAAGCATATGGAATTAGGAGCCACGTGGTTATTTTCAGATCTGTGTGATCTGCCTCCAGGGCTGGAATCTAGGATCGGATTGCCTCCTCGAGCCATTGACAAGAATAACACACACTTTGGCTCCACAGCTGAAGGGGAAAGTCAGTTACATTTTACTATAAATAGTTGGAGACACGAAGAAGTATTTCGTCAGTTGCCGGAATGGCTTTTGAAACTTCCTTTTACCTTTGAGGCAACAGCTATTCACCATTGATAAGAAACAAGCCCGGGACTGGCTGAAAAAGTTGCAAGACCCAGGGAAAATGAAAATATGGGGCCCTTTCTTTCCAAAAGTAATAAGAATTTTAAGACAAGAAAAGCAAAACGTTAACCCCAGCACAGGGGCCTGTGGGCAGGGGGCCTGTAGGACTGCGCAGGTCACATATCCATGGCTGTGCCCATTATGGGTTAATGTGTTTTAAATCATCAAACATATTTAAGAAACTTCCAAGCTGAAGCCCTTTACGAACATTTACCAACATTAACTTTGTTCAGAAAAAATATATATATTTATATTTATAAACATATTTAAGCCGGGCATGGCGGCGCACGCTTGTAATCCCAGTACTTTGGGAGGCAGAGACCGGAGGATCTGGGTTCGCCTCCCAAAGCGAGCCTCAGCTCTCTCTCTCTCTCTCTCTCTCTCTCTCTCTCTCTCTCTTTACCTAGTGAGGCCCTCCGTAACGTCGTGAGACCCGGTTTCAAAATAAAGTATAAAAAATAGGGCCGGGGGGTGTAGCGCAGAGGTAGAACTCCCCGGCGTTCAATCCCCGGTACTGCAAAAAAAAAAAAAAAAACATATTTAAGAAACTTCCAAGCTGAAGCCCTTTACAAATATTTACCAATATTAACTTTGTTTGGCAAATATATATATATATTTCTTTGCCAAAAATCACATTCTTCAGAATAAAACAGACACAACCTCGACATTGTTTTTTAAAACAGAAGTCATATAAGCACATTTCTCACCTTGTGTCTGCATTTAAATAACATTGTTTTAGGTTGGAAACGTGAATTCCGTGTTGCACCAGGAATTCTCATTCACCTGTTGACCCAGCCTGCCTTTCTCATTTTACAAAGGCTAGGCTATCAAACAATATGATTTTGGAAAATTTAGATCATCTGTCCCTATTGAATAAAATATCAGGTACCTATTTATTTCCCACACATTGGGATAATTCCTCATCAAGCTTCATCCAAAGTGGTCCATTGGAAAGAGACATGTTAGAGTTAACCCAGACAGCAAACCTGCTGAGCACTGCAAAAACAGACGCTTCTACTTTGGTTCAAGTGCTGTTCTAAGCCCGTGACTTGCAGTAGTTTCCTTAGTTCTGGCAAAAAATCCCATCAGGTAGGAAATGAGATCCATCACTTTTGCCATTGTCCAATATTAGAAGCAAGTCACCGGACCAGGCGTAGTGGTGCACGCCTGTAATCCCAGTACTTGGGAAGCTGAGACAGGAAGATCACAGGTTCAAAGCCAGCCTCAGCAACCTAGCAAGACCCTCAGCAACTTAGCAAGACCCTGTTTCCAAACAAAAAATAAAATAGGGCTAGGGGTGTCGCTCAGAGGTAGAATGCCCTGGGGTTCAATCCCCAGCACCACAAAACAAAAAATTAAAAAATAGAAGCAAGTCACTCACACTCAAAGAAGGAAAATTAAGCTTCACCTCTTGAGGGAAGAAATACCAAAGAACTTAGGAACATGTTTTTTAAACCATCCCTTCAAAGCGAGGCGCAGTGGCACATGCCTATAATTCTAGTACATAGGAGGCTGAGATAGGAGTGTGGCAGTTTTGAGGCCAGCCCCAACAACTTAGTGAGACACTGTTTCAAAATTTTTTTAAAAAAAATTTTTTAAGAGCTAGGAGGGTAGCTGGGAGGCAGAATTCCCCTGGGTTCAATCCTAGGGACCAAAAAATAAAACAACAAAAAAATCACAACAACATATAGATAATGATTAATGCCAGAAGTCTAGTAAGATCACAAGGGAATGAGTGTAAGAAAAAAGAAAAGGAGCCGGGCAACTACAAATGCTCAAAAAGAGCCGTGCGTGGTGGCACACGCTTGTCATCCCAGTACTTGGGAGGCTGAGACAGGAGGATTGCAAGTTTGCAGCCAGCTTCAGCTACGTAGTGAGGCCCTCTGCAACCTAGTGAGACCCTGTTTCCAAATAAAGAATACAAAAATAGGGCTGGGGGTATAGCTCGGAGGTAGAATGCCCCAGGTTCAATCCCCAGTGCCAAAAAAAAAAAAGAAAGAAAGAAAGAAAGAAAAGAAATGGAGACCAGGAATGAGCTCGAGGAGGCTCCAACATTATAAGGCAGCTGTTTCTGGGTTTTCAGCAGCTGTTTCTGGGTTTTCAAAAGGCAACTGAGGCACGGAATGTGCACGACTTCCCAAGGCCGCCCCGCTGGTGCCCGGAGTTGGGCAGATAAGCAGGCTGATGGAGGTCAGGAACTGGGAGCTGCTGCTTGGTCCAGTGTGTGGGATCCATGAGCACTTCTGTTCCTTGAGCTCTTAGCCTCAAAGTCTCTGTTGCTAGACGATGGTGCTCTCTGCACAATCGTTCATTCAGTTGCTCAACAAATACTTTCTGAGCATCTTTGTATGTGTGTATGTGGCACTGGGGATTGAACCCAGGGGCATTTTACCTCCGAGCTACATCCCCAGCCATATTTCATTTTTATTTTGAAACAAGGTCTCGCTAGGTTAATGAAAGTCTCACTACTTGCTAAGGCTGTCCTCAGAACTGCCATCCTCCTGTCTCAGCCTCTCAAGTACTGGGATTACAAGAGTGCACCACCATGCCCGGTTCTTTCTGAGCATTTGTAGATGCCAGGCACCCTTCTAGACACTTAGGATAAAAGAGAAAAAGTATCCTGCTCTTATGAAGCTTGTATTCCAGCAAGGGAAGAGAGAAAACCAATGATAAACCTAATAAATGATCTAGTATGTCAGAAAGGGGTATGTGCTCTGGGGGCAAAGGAGAGCTGGGTGAAAGAATTGGAAATTCATGGCAAAAGAGGGGCCCATCACAATATTAAATAGGAGGCCTGTGGAGGCCTCATTGCAAAGGGGGTTTTGAGCAAAAATATGGAATTAGTCGAGCAGATAACTGGGGGAGAACATTCCTGGCAGAGGAAATAGCAAGGACGGAGGCCCAGCGCCTGGAGTGTGCCTGGCATGTTGGGGGAAACAGCCAGTGGGGCGAGGAAGGAAGAAACTAAGGGCGGGAGGACAGGAGAGGAAGTCAGCAGGCGGTAGGTGCCAGATGGAACATGGTCTCTGGGACCCTGGTGAGGGCTCTGGCTTGTCTTCTGCTGAGCAAGAGGACGCCAGTGGACAGGACAGCGGCAGCACAGTGGTGTGGCCTCATGTCCTGGCACAGACGTGACTGGAAAAGAATTTCCAAGACAAAGAGTGGAGCTGCAGACAGGTTTATTTAGGGGAAACAGAAATACACATTCGAGAGAGAATATGGGCCATCTCCTGAGAGAGAGGCCAGCAGAGAGGTGCCTCTAAGGGAACACGGCTCTTCTTTCATAGGAAACTTTGTACATGGTGAGCAGATGGGTGGGCAATGGTGAGCATGTGAGGGGGCTTAGCCGATTCCTCTGGTCGTGTAGCTCAGAGAAGGCGATGGTGGTCTGGTCCTTCTCAGACCCTTCAGGCTGATGTTATCTGGTGATGAATAGTGCTTAGACTGTACCGGTGTCATTGGGCTCTGAACAATGTTTTTCTCTAGACTTCTTTTATCAGTCTAAAAATATCTTCTGTGAGCTAACAAAATATATAGGCACCAATTAACTGGACTTACAGTACTCTAAGATTTACTGGACCTTTTAGGACTCAGGCTCTGCAGGAAAACAGGCCTGCAGAGTGAAGGGGAGGGTGATGACAGAGTGTTTTAGATTTACAGCCACAGTCCCTCTTTCCTCCGCTGCTTGTCTCCTTTCTAACTCACTTCCCCTCCCCCCTTGATACATGGTACACACTTCCCCTTTTCCCATGCCTAGGCAAGGCACCACACTCTGACTGTTTTGCTGAAAATAGCCTACGACTCGGGAGATTTGCTAGAAGGGATCAGCAGTGACTCCAGGCAGGAGATGGGGGGGCATTCAGCCCCAGACCCTGCAGACATAGTGGTGATGAGAGGGGCTGGATTCTGAATGCAGACATCTGAAGGTGAGGTCAACCTGCCACGCTGGAGGTAGGGTGTTGGAGAAGGCGAATATCAAGGGCTAAAATGTCCTGGCCCAAGCAACCAGAAGGGTGGGTTGGCCTTCAGCCTAGATGAGAAAGGCTAGGGCGGAAGGTTCTGGAGCTGTGAGAGCAGCAGTTTGTTCTTGGATGTGTTGACCTGGAGGCACTGCTAGACATCTGAAACAAAATGTGGGTTGGCAGTGTAGAATAGAGGAGTTAACTGTCTTGGTTAATGGTTAACCAATGGTTCATGGATCACCAGGCAACACATTACTCCAAAATACATTTTCTATTAAAAGCTATGAAAGAGCTGAGTAAAGTCAACGAGAATCAGCTTCATTCCAAACTGAAGCAAGATTCTTAAAAAACACACACTCAATTAGTTCACTAAATTTTAACTCTTCTTATTCACTTATTTAATGTAATCACAGATTGAACAAAAGTTAGATTAGAGCTTTAATCCGAATTCACTTTATCAATTAGCTATCTTGAAAAATGTAGGTCCACAGAATTGATGGGATCATCTAAGTTGTTGAGACAAAATAATCTGACAAACTGACAGAAAGAACATCCTTGCTGTGATCCGAGTAGATAAAATAGATAGCGACATCCCAGGATTTGTATTTTTTTCATGAAATGCTTTACATCTGATAACATCTCTCCAAGTTCTAGCTATAGTTTCTTCCCAGGTGTCCTGTCCCTCCAAGTCCTCACTGCTGGATACTTGGAAAGGGCGACCCCACAGCCACCATCTCACTTGGCCTAGACCACACCTTAATAACAATGGCCGTTGTTTACTTGCCCAACCTATGGCCCAAGTGCCATGTTTATCGCTTTACATGTCTTGATATATTTGGTCATCAATGGCAGCTCCACGATGCTGGAATTATCCCTACCCTGTGCCTTGAATCCTTGCTCAAATCACAGAGCAAAACGATACCTCACAGCGTGTTATCATGTGTCAAGTGGAAAACTGCTCGATCATTAGCCTTTGTTTAAAAAGGTACTAGGGCTCAGTTTGGGCGTGTATAAGAAGTGAAGAGCTGTCATTAAGTTTTATTTTACTTATTCAGTCTTAAATAATATTTTCTTGGGGTTGCTGGCTTCATGGAAAAAGTAACCTCTACCCACGGGAGGAAGAGATTATCTTGACGGTTTAGGTGAATACTGCTGAGGAAGAGGAATGGGGGACCTGAGAATGCTTTATAAAATCTTAGTGTTTCTGATTGGAGTAGTGTTCTCTTTGTAACTCTCTGGAACTACGAAATGAGTGCATCCATAGAGAATCCCACCTATGGCGATCGCCCCTGACTCTGGGACGCCCAATGAGGAGGGGCTGGTCCCAGGAACCAGTCCTTCCACAGCAGAGTCCCAAGCGGAGGAAAACCTAGCCTGCTGGAAGGAGGTGGTCAGGGAGGCGGGGCATCAGAGAGAGGCTGGAACCGGACACCAAACCCCAGCGCTCCCTGAGCACTTACTGTGTGAATGCTGATCAATACCTAATTTTGTCTTCACAGTAATCCTATGCATCAGTACAAAAATGACATCTAACACAACATCTCGAAACAGTAGCTTTTAAGAACAAGCATTCTCTTCTTGCCCAGGCACCTTGAGGTTGTCTAGTGCTCAGCTGATCCAAGCTGGGGTCAGCTGGGCTGGGCGCCCACAGGTGAGATCGGGAGCTCCCTAGTGTCTCTTGTTCTTCAGGATGAGGAGGACACTCCGGGCATGTGTTTTCTGGGGTCTAGGGGTATTTTTGGTGTTTGAGATGGAACCCAGGGCTCTACCACTGAGCTACACCACCAGCCCAGGGCGTGTGTTTCTAATGGCAATAGAAGTGCAAGAGGCTGGGCGTGGTGGCGCACGCTTGTAATCCCAGTACTTTGGGAGGCGGAGACCGGAGGATCCAGGTTCGCAGCCAACCTCAACGCGCATGGAAAAAGGCACTATCTCTCTCTCTCTCTCTCTTTCTCTCCTCTCTCTCTCTCTCTCTCTCTCTCTCTCTCTCTCTCTCTCTACCTAGTGAGGCCCTCCGCAACTTCGTGAGACCCGGTTTCAAAAATAACGCATAGAAAAAATAGGGCCGGGGGCGTAGCGCGGAGGTAGAACGCCCCTGCGTTCAATCCCCGGTACCGCAAAAAAAAAAAAAAAAAAGAAAAAAAGAAGTGCAAGAGGACCTGACTCACAGTGCTTCCATATTTGCTCACTTGACAGGTACTTACATCCTATCATCCAAACAGGACACATGGCCCTAAGTCAAGAGCCAGGGAGGTACACTGTGTCTACATGAGGCAATGTCAAGGTGTATAATCCTCCTGCAGGGGAGTGAAAACCGAAACCCATAATTAAATCTAGCAAGGTGCCATTATTATGGACATTCAAAAGACGAGAACACACCTGGGTGCAGTGTCGCACACCTGTAATCCCAGTACTTGGGAAGCTGAGACAAGGATTGCAGGTTTGAGGCTAGTCTCAGCAACTTAGCAAAACCCTCAGCAACTTAGTGAGACCGTGTTTAAAAATAAATTTTTTTTAAAGGCTGGGGGTGTAGCTTGGAGGTAGGATGCCCCTGGGTTCAATCCGCCATACCAAAAAAAAAAAAAAAAAAGAATGAGAACACCAGGAGAGGGTAGAAGACTTGCCCAATGTCCCACTGATGTCAAGTGAAGAAGCTGACAGATTTAAACCCAAGCAGACTGGTCCCAGGGCCCAGTTCTTATGCAAGCTGGCTTGACAGGGACCAAGCAAAAGCTCATGTGGTTCAGGAAAGACACATTAAGGGTCAGAAATGGATCAAAAAAAGGGCAGGCTTGAGTCAGCCTGAGAGGAATCCTGTCTTGCTTTGCTTCAGATCCAATACCTGCAGGCTTGTAGAGTGTGCCTGCTCCAGGCCAAGTAGAATCACAAATGGTCAAGTTTATACCCCCAAATGGGGAAGTTGCTCTCAATTTTTTTAATTCTCATGAATTATCAAATGTTTTCTTTATATTTTTCTACATTTGTCTGCATTGAGCAAAACAAAATTATAACTCTTATAAATAAAAAAATATCTATTATAGCAAAATGGTGCCAATATGGGCCATGTTTCTAAAAATTTCAGTGAAATACAAGCAGTTGCTTTCTATCAGTTGCTTTTTCCTGACCAAATCAATGCATGATAGGCAAAAGGATTATGAAACAGTAATTCAAAGGAAAAGCCATCAAAGGAGAAGTGACAAGCTCATTTTAACCCAAAAAAAGACCAAGTTGCAATTGCTTAATAAGACGATGATGCAATGTCAGTACTTTCATAGAAACAAAAAGGATTTTCACTGTACTGTTGTTGTGGCACACATGATATATCCAACCCTGGTTCACTGTAATAATTCAACCTTAATTTCTATTCAGCTACAGATAATCATATTTACAAATTTTATCTTGGATTTCAAAGCCTCTAAATGTACCTGGGGTAAAATATTTCAAGCATATTATTAAAATAAATTTACGATTCTAAAATGGAATATTTTTCTTTGCTATTAAATATGAAACTTCACAACTAGCTCATGTTACATAATACAAGCACCTTTAATGCAATTATTACAAAACAAGAGATTAACAGCCGGGCGTGGTGGTGCACACTTGTAATCCCAGTACTTTGGGAGGCAGAGACCGGAGGATCCGGGTTCGCGGCCAGCCTCAGCTCCCTCGCTCTCTCTCCCTGTCTCCCCCCCCCCCTTAGTGAGGCTCTCCGCAACTTCTTGAGACCCGGTTTCAAAATAAAGTATAAAAAATAGGGCCGGGGGTGTAGCGCGGAGGTAGAACGCCCCTGCATTCAATCCCCAGTACCGAAAAAAAAAAGAGAGATTAACAACACATGATTCAATCATTTGACTAAAAAATGTGGGAAAGCACAATTAAAATACATCCAAACAAATAGAAAAAAACATAAAAAGAAATTTAAAAATTAAAATAATGAAAGTTTAAAATGTAAAAAAAATTAGAAAAGATTTAGGTTGAAATCATTTTTAAAAAATTTAAATAGGAATAAATGTAAGAAAAATGTTCAAGACCAAAAATGAAATAAAAAAGACTTGACTGGTGGAGAACTATACCGTATTCATGGATATGAAGGCTCAATTGTGAAACTATTATTTCTTCCCAAATTACTGGATAATTGCTGTGCCAATAAAAATCCTCGGTGGACTTTGTAAATATAGAACTAATTATTAAGGTCTCAAGTGTGCCAAAACAGCCAAAGCAAATCTGTAAAAATAAATAAAAAAAGGAGACAGGCCCTACCATCTACCAGAACAAAATATAAAGCCATAGAAATGAAGACAGATGTTTTCAGGTAGTGGCACTGTCATCAGATGGGATGCAAAGAGGTCCCCCAGAAAGGAGAGGGGGACTTCAACTCAGCCCTGGCAGGTTCTGGACATATGCCACAGAAAGGAATTTCAGGACAGGTCAAAAGAGGCACGAGCAAAGATTTATTTAGGAAAGCAAGCAATGGTGCATGATATGTGCACACTCAAGGAGTGAGGGTGCTCGAGAGTGAGATGCACGCCTGTGGTCATGGCTCTTCTTCTTAAAGAAAATGTTGTAAACAGTGAACTTGAGAGGCGTGTGGGGCGGGGGTGATACCAACCTGGGAAGCTCAATTCTCTTAATCATGGAGTACAGGGCAGGTCGCAGTGGTCTGGTTCTCTCAGGATCTCGAGGTGGAGGTCATCCAGTCAACAGATAACATTTGGAATGTACACATGGACTTTGTTTAGCCTAAAGAAAATACCTGTGTAAGCTTGCAATGTATGTTGGCCTTGATCATCTGTCATAGATCCCAAACTTACTGGCTTGCCACCCTTATCAGAAAAAAAGTTACAGGGTGCTTCTATTGCCCCTTTATTTTTATTCAACAACCCCCAATTGCACCTGAGGCTACTACCACTGTCCCCCATCATCCCAGTGTCCCTGCTGGGGGAAGTCTCCTCAACTTTGGGAATCTATGAATTCTAGACTCATATATTCTAAGATTCAAAGACTTTTCTTTTATGACTTCAGGCCTGGAGTTAAACAGGTGTGTGGAGTAAAGGTGAGAGTGTTCACGGAGCTTCTTAGATTTAAAGTTACAGATTTTTTATCTCCTCCCTATTAGTCTTCTGTCTACTTATCCTTACTTCTTCTATTCTATGGATAATGCTTTTTTTCTTATTTGTATTTTTTTTTGGTATTTTTAAATCATTCCCTGCCCCCAAAATGAAACCATATAAGATAAACATATCTAGTTACTGCAAGAACAGGGAGAAGGAAGAAGAGGAACTAGAGGAAACAAATGTTTTTTAAAGATCACAGAGCAAATCTGCAGGAGGGCAGCACTAACAGAAGGGCCACGTTGTGTGATGCAGCAGCTGCTTCTGTAATTCTCTGTCCAATCGGTAGGGTTACATTTATGCAAATTACCCAGTAATGTTTTACATAGCCACAGGACTGCATTTCCAGATACAGCGATGTCAATTTGCTGTCAGCAGATTCCAATTTTATCATGTTCATTGAAATAAAATTTTGCTATAGCCATGTTAGTTACAATAAATCCAAATGAAATTCACTTTACTGAGAAAGTAAAAAAAAAAAGAAAAAAAAGTAGCCTTTTTCAATTTTATAATGTTAACTAGGATGTCAAAAATCTTTTTCTCAAAGCATCCAAGTCAAGTGTGGCTAGGATATTTTGTCTTCTGTTACTCTCCAGTGCAATTCTGTGTTGTGCTGATGCTACAGAAGTGCCCCGCACCTTCCAGCCCTGTTCTAGGAGATAACGGACCCATTATCATTACTACTACAGTATCAGTAATAATGATACGACTGGGGATTGTACCCAGGGGCACCCTACCTCTGAGTTACACCCCCAGCCCTTTTTACTTTTTACTTTGAAACAGAATCTCGCTAAGTTGCTGAGGCTGGCACTGAACATGCAATCTTCCTGTCTCAGCTTTACAAATACTGGGATTGCAGGCATGCGCCACTGTACCCAGGGATGGGTTCGTTATTAAAAGCGGTCATCTTTGTCTTCTTTTCCTCGGTGCATGAGACCCGATCTAGAGGTGCTGGATTATGTTAGTGATGGGCAGGGCAGAGTTTTGGCGTGAGCATGAGCTTTTCAGATGGTTTCAAAGCTCTTTCGACTTCTGAGCTGTGCACTTCAGACACATACCCCCTCACCTGTGAAGAGGGGCTACTAGAACTCCCTTATAGGGCATAAGTAAAGATTTAATGTTAATGTGTCCAGTCCTTGGTACTCAACAGATATTATTCTCCTTAAATATTGATTTAAAAACTGAAATGGAGTATATTTTTTAATGATTTTGTGTTGTGTGTGTGTGGGAGTACTAGGGAATGAACCCAGGGGTGTTCTACCTCTGAGCTATACCCCCAGCCCTATTTTATTTTTCATTTTGAAACAGGGTCTCACTAAGTTTCTGAGGCTGGCCTCGAACCTGCAACCCTCCTGTCCCTGGCTCCCAAGTACTGGGATTACAGGCCTGCACCACCATGCCCATCTCAGTGGAGTGGATTTTTAAGATAATGTGCAGGTGTAGGTACCTCCAAATTCCTGTATGTTCTCCCCAACCCCATATTTTCCCTTGTTCCTGGTCTATTTTGTCCATTTTTTGCAGTGTAAGGATGATGGGAAGCAGGCCACAAGGCAGACAGGCAGGACAGCTGAGCCCCGGGCTGCGGGGCCAGGTGTGGAGCTGGGCTCTGGGTCTGTGCTGAGAGCTCTCTTTACCTGTCTCTCTGATCCAGTCTATACTGTACTGTTGATGTCATACTTAGGAAGGAATAATGAAAGTAAGGGTTATATTTACAAATAAAATAAGCCGTTGAGACTCTTCCCTTCAGGGAACATTCGCGTAACCCACAGAACCATGAGGGAGAGAAAGAAGAGTTTTCATTTCTCTGGACCCGGGGTGGGAGCCCACAGCCCTGTCTGCAGCAGGGGAAGCCCCGGCCACTTTCCCCTTTGGCGGATGTGGGCAGTTACGTTGGCCAAGCATCAACAGAGGACAGCCATTAGCCTGTGCACAAAGGGGGTCAGGACCAAAGTTTGGTGGGGGCTGGAGGATGTGGGGAGGGTTTGGGGCTATTTCAGGTTTTTTAAAGTCCTGGTGTTTCTGGTACTGTTAAAGCGTGATCTAAACGGGACCCTGCCAGGCGTCTGTTCTGACGGGACCACTGTGCTGGAGGAGGCCTTGGTCCCCAGACTGTTTCATGAACTCCAGCTGTGCACTTCTGTCCCTTGAGATCAACCCAGTATGGCAGCTCTGCAGGGCCATGAAACCTGTGTGTGCCTCCCAGTGCGCCCAGTGCCACTCCCAATGACTTTGATCTGTATGGACTAATGATGCGGCAGTTAATATTTCATTCTGTGTCATCTATGCGCCTGACGCTGTGCTAACATTTTTATATTATTTATAGCCTTTGGTCCTTAAGGCAACCTGTCCTTGGTGTTTTTATTCTCAATTTGAGATTGGATAAGTGGATACCCGGGCCGCCCCTGTGTCTAGAATCTCAGCTCCAGTGTGCAGTGACATGGGGATTTGATCCCGGGTCACCTCTGCTTTGGACTGCGATGCAGGGACCTCAGATCGGGGCCCCAGTGTGTCAGCAAATTATTTGGACCAGGCTTTCTTTTTTTTTTTTTCTTTTTTTGCGGTACCAGGGATTGAACCCAGGGGTGTTCTATCTCTGAGCTACACCCCCGGCCCTATTTTTTATACTTTATTTTGAAACCAGGTCTCACGAAGTTGCTGAGGGTCTCACTAAGTAGCTGAGGCTGGCTGCAAACCCGGATCCTCCGGTCTCCGCCTCCCAAGTACTGGGATTACAAGCGTGAGCCACCACGCCCGGCTTGGACCAGGCTTTCTTGACATAGCTAGTGGAAAAATTAAAAAATATATATACTGAAGACAATAGGTTCCAGAAGGCTGTAACTCAGTTCTACCAAGGCACTCTAATTAAGAAAATCATATACGTTTGCCTTCTTCCTCCTCCACATGTTACAACCCACATGTTCTGCAAAAGCAGCATTAAACATATGATCATTCAAATCAAATCAAAAGAGATTTCACCCTTCCTTTGTCCAGGATTAATCCTTCCTCTGAAGGTCTCAGTTTATTTTTACTAGATGCCAAATGCATTTGTTTTCTGTCAAACTATGAGCCTCAGATTGCTGTACTCTAACACAGGGGAGCCCAGCCCAAGGCTGGGAACAGCTGAAACACAGAAAGAGAAGGTGACCCCATCTTGGTGTGGGGGTGTGCGGGAGGGCGGTACTGGGTTCAATCCCCAATACCGCCCTCTGAGCTACACTCCCTCTGAGTGTACCCCTCTGAGCTACCCTCCCAGCCCTATTTTATTCTTTGTTTTGAAGCAGGTTCTCACTAAGTTGCCGAGGGTCTCACTAGATTGCTGAGGCTGGAAGCTGTCTTTGACAGCTGAATCACATCACTCTCCAGCAACTTCCAGCTTCCTCCACCCTGTTGTCACTAAAGCTAGCTCTACTTGCAGATTTATGCCAGAGGGACAAAAAATAAAAATGAGCAGGTAAAATATAGGAACCTAAAAACCTATGGCCCTGTCCTTAAATAATGGTCACTCTGAAAACTCACTTAGGGAGACACAAACACTAAGTCAAGACAGAGGGGCCTCCTTAGCACGGAACAAAAACAATAGGTTCAAGGCAGAAGCCAAAATGTCCTCCTTCCACTTCTTCCCCCAAATCCACTCGGTGAGCAAGACCATGTGGTCCTTCCGCATCCCTCCACTCTTCCAGACCCCGTCATCTCTACCAGGGACACACTGGTCTCCCTGCCTCCCAGCCCCACCTCGGCGTCCATACCAACATGAAACGGCTCTAAGGGTGATCATATGAAGCCACCGCCCCATTTCATCCCCACCCCTTCGAATCCTCAATGGCAAACATCAGCTTAGTTCAATGTCCAAAGTCACGTGCCTTCTTTTTTTATTTTTTATTTTTTTTTTTTTTTGCGGTACCAGGAATTGAACCCAGGGGCATTCTACCTCCAGGCTACACCCCCAGCCCTATTTTTTATTCTTTATTTTGAAACAGGGTCTCACTAAATCGCGGAGGCCTCACTAAGTAGCAACCCAGATCCTCCAGTCTCAGCCTCCGAAGTACTGGGATTACAAGCGTGAGCCACCACGCCCGGCTCCAAAGTCACGTGCCTTCTGTATGGAGCCCGGCAACTAACTGGTCCTGGCTTCGTGGACACTTGACTCTTGGCTCTGAACATGCGTACCTTCTTCTGCCATTGCACATGGAAGTAGAGTTTCCAAAACTCCTGAACCTCCATTCTTCCCTCACCTCGCTGGTTTCTCTGCCAGGAGTTGCCTTGCCCGCCCCCCAACCGTGCTCCTTTTTGAGACCCTGCTTCTCCATGCAACATTGTCATTGCATGAAGGGTCACTCAGCTGCCGCAGGGGGCTGCATGGTTCTGTCCGTAAGGTTCCCATGGCCTTGGCATCACCCCCATACTTGCACTAGACCACAGGTGCCTCCGGGAAGGGGTGAACTTTGGCTATCTGGGGCTCCCACAGCAGGCACTCCACAAACCTTCTCTGGATAAGTGAAGGGCCGGCCCAATAAGGGTAGTTAGTTCCTATGAAATAGCTATGTTATCTAGAAATTTCCAAATGGCTGTACAGGGAAGCACTGTGATAAAGAACAGATGGTGAGTCGCCTGAACCAGACTTCTCCCTGGCTGTCATGGCGTCCTAACCCTCTGGCCACCAAGTCTCCTCTGGAATGCTGATGTCCATGACAGTAAGGGTACCACCACATGATGGGAGGGAGGTTAGCAAAGATAGCGACTGGAAAATGTGTCACAGTACCGGGCACCATGGAGGTGCCCCCCCAGATGCCAACTCTTTGAAAAGTGCCTGGACCCACAGATCTCTAGTTTTATTATTCTCCCCCTCCCTGAATCCCTCAAAAATCAAAATCCAATTTCATAAGTAATATCTCTTTTCAATGAAAAGGAGTCCAGCGTCCACTCCTGGGTGAAAGGGGGCTGTGGGACAGAGGCCACGCTTGGTCAGGAGGGCTGGGGGTGGGCGGCCATGGTGGGGTGCCTGGAATCAGAGATGTGGAAAACCCATGGTTTACCACAGAAACAGTGACAAGCCCTCCTCGTTGACACCACCCCCCTGGGCCTCCTGAGCCCCTCGGTGGAAGGACAGAGGCGCCGCAGCTGGAAGCCCACTCTGTGGTTTGACTTTTCCTGTCCTCCTACTCGTGCCGAGTGGGCTGCACGGCTATTACTCACGGCAGGGCGGTTGCAGCACCGAGCACTGGGGAATCACAGCCTGGGCGGCCTCTGCCGGGTCAGAGACTTTGCTTGGCATTCACCAAAGCTGAACAGGTTCCCATCCGTACCACCTCTCACCTCTGAGCACAGGGATCCCTCCCTCCTGCAGTGGATTTGAGAACACAGGAGCCGGTGGCGGCACCCATTTCCCCCTAGCAACCGTGGTCTTTTAAGAAGTCTAGTGTCCTCAGCCTGTTTTAAAGAGGTTTGAAAAATGTAACAGTGCAGACCTGGGAAAGGTTTCATTATAGCAAAGGCTGAAAACTGCATCTCTATGGCGCAGAGGCTCCCGACCTGTGGACGGCATTAAAATCGCGCTACTTTATTTTCGTTTCTTCTGGAAAGGAGCTTCACAGGGCGCTACCTCCAGGGACTGCCCCAGGAGCGAGCACCTACCCGGGTCAGGAGCGGCTGTCCCAGGCAGGATCCCACTGGACAGAAGCAGGAGCCGCAAACTACTTGACTCCATTCCAAAGCAGGAAACTGATCTCGAACCAATCATTTAGAACAGGGTGGGCATGGAGGTGGTGGGAAAGGACTGATGCTTTTTTATTCTCAGGAAGCTTTTCTTGGTTCTAACTCCATGCCAGGCTCTATTCTAGTCCCTCGTTGGGCACTGAGGGGCTTTCAGTCTAATTGGAAAAGATGACATGTGCAGAAAAAACAAACAACCACCGTGTAGCCCATCGTCTTGTCCTGACGGATGGTTCCCTAAGACAGTCTTGGGCATGAAGACTGGGGAAAGGAGTACAGGTTGACCATCCCTAATCTGAAAATCCACAATCTGAAATGCTCCAAGATCTAAAACCTTCTAAGTGGTTTCATAGTGGAAAATTCCACTCCGGACCTCGTGTGAGGAGTCGCTAGCTGCTTGTTTTTGTAAATAAAGTTTTATTGAAACACAGCTACACTGTTTGTTGACATGTAGTTTGTGGCTACTTTCCCTACAATGGCTGAGTTGAGTGATTGCACAAAGCCAAAAATATTTACTTATTTACAGAAGTTTGTTGATACCCGATCTAAAAGATCCAGAGAATCCCCGCACAGAATGCTGTTGGAGCAAATAGAGATTATCCTGGCTCTGTTGAGTGGGATGGGGAGAGGGAGTAAAATTGAGTTGTATAATCTGTTCAGTCCACACCGCCTAAAAGGGTAATTGATCTAAATAGAGTTCCAATCCCCCAAATCAATCGAGACTCTGAATCCTACTCAACAAAAGTTTTGTGTAAAGTGTCCTGGAATCATTAGAGTTAAACGTATTCGCTTCATTCAGGGCCATAGCATTATCTATGAACAGCAAAGAAGTAACTTGGGAAGAACTTTAGTCAGAAGACCTGGGTCTCAGTCACAGCTCTGCTCTTTATGAGTTTTGGGTTTTAGCAAAGTCCTCGAAGCTTTTGTTTCTTATGAGGACATCTCCCAACGGGTTGGGGATGAGATTAAATGAGACATGTAAAGTCCGCCTTAAATGTTTATGCGTTTATGTTTTGAAGTTTAAAACTTGGTTTACAGGAAAGCTGTCAATGATTCTTTAGAATATTAAAAAATCAACAGATTTCTAGGTGTGGTGGTACACGCCTGTAAACCCAGTACTTGGGAGGCTGAGACAGGAAGATTGCAGGTTCCAGACTGAAACATGGTAACTTAGCAAGACTGTGTTTCAAAATAAAAATAAAAAAGGGTTGGGGGTATAGCTCAGTGGTAGAATGCCCTTGGGTTCAATCCTCAGAAACACACACACACACACACACACACACACACACAAAGAATCAACAGATTGCAGAATTTAAACAGCAGCATTATGGTCAGACAATAACCAAATGTCAAGCAGATTTAAAGTGCAAGGATGAGATGATAAGAAGATAGGAAAGGTGGGAGGTGTGGCTGTGTGGCTGACACAGAAAGGGTGCAAGACGAGAAAGTAATAAAAAAAATGAGCCAGGCATGTTGGTGCACGCTTGTAACCCCAGTACTTGGGAGGCTGAGACAGGAGGATCACAGGTTGGAGGCCAGTTTCAGCAACTTGGTGAGGCCCTCAGCAAACTCATGAGACCCTGTTTCAAAATAAAAGATGAAAAGGACTGGGGGTGTAGCTCAGAGGTAGAATGTCCCTGGGTTCAACCCCCAGCACCCCCCCAAAAAAGAGAGACAGATGGCACAAATGTTAGAGGAACAGAGCTGGGGAGCCTCTGGCTTCCATAAAAGAAGGTAACAGTGGTTCCTCAAAAGCATAAGCTCTTTTCCATCTCTGGTTCTTTGTAGATACTACTCCCCTTCTCTAGAACATTCTTCTTGCCTCACAGTCTTCTTGCCTCAGCCAACCCATCCTCACTCCCACCAATCCACCATTCTTCCCTAAACCCCAACTCCTAGTTATTGCCTTTGCGCGAGGTCTTCCCTGCCACCTCGTCTAGCATCTCTTGAATGAGTGATGAGTGAACTGCAGGAAGAAGACGCACAAGCAGCAGGAGAGGCCGGAGTCCAGAACGGTGAACTCTGAGCATCTCGGCACCCCTGACTATCACCAGGACCGTTTCCACTTTTCAACAAAGCAGCAAATATCTCTACGAAGAATTAAGAATTCAAGTATCCGTAGACTTCAGTGTCTCTCAAGTCCTACGCGATGTTTCTGTCTCCTCGGAGATTCGGTGCCCTGTAGGCTCCAACCAAGGCAGAGACTGTTGATTCCCTGTTGTGTCTTCAGTACCTAACACAGTGCTGATGCCTGGTAGTGCTCATCAGATACTGACTGGGCTAAGGAAGGGGGCCAATCTCAGCAAAACTTCACAGAGCTTCGGGGGCACTCAAAAGATTCTGCTCCTGCTGCCACAGCTTTGTTTGCCAAGTCACAGAAGAGCCATTGCCAAAGCTGTGTGGCTGGTGACAGGGTTAGACCAAGAGTCAGACTGTTCCCTCCTCCCTAACCACTGTGTTACTTAACATCTATGTCGCGGGGCCGGGCACAGAGCCCAGCTCTGTGTGGATGCTGTAAATACAGCTCTTCCTGTCTGGATTGCTTGGAGCCCTTCAAAGTTTCACAGCATACTCACAGATTCTTTTAAATTGTTATTAATACTAAGTTTTTGTTTTGTCACACCCAAATTTAGAGGTCGTTTTATTCACATTCTCTTCATTGCATTGCTTTTACATTTATTTCTATTTTCTGGAAAAAAAAGGGGGGAAAAGAAAAACACGTGGTGGTATAGAGAGTGCTACTCCACACCCAACAATAAAAACCAAAGTTGCCTTTTGCAAAAATGTGAGGCATTTCTGGAGAACATATAAATGATACCCCACCAAGATATGTCTCACCAAAAACTTGCCCTTCCTGTGTTTGTTTTTGTTTTTAATCATTCTTTCTCTCTCCCCCCTCTCTCTCCACATCCCTTAAAGAATTCCTCTACTAGACTGTTAACTCTTAAGTGAGTATTTGCAAATCTAACATCTCTCGGGATGTTGGTGTCAAATGTGCATATCCAATTCTTCCTTTCTGAAGATCCCTGGTTTTGTCTAGGTGCTCACTCCTCCCCCTCAGCCCCTGTGTCTAAGGAGAAGCTGACCCATCCTCTGCTTCACTGGAGTGGACTTGGTTGATCTAAGGATAACCCCCAGCCTCTTGAAATGATTGGTTCAAAAACAGACATGTGACTTCATTCTGGCCCGTGAGATGCCAGGAAAGGTTTCCTAGTGGATTCTGGGAAATACCAAACTGCTCTGTGGGAATATTCCCATAAGCAATAGCATAGTAGACTCCTATGGAAAATAGCCCTTTCTTTTAATTTTATTTTCTTCTTTCCTTCCTTCCTTCCTTCCTTCCTTCCTTCCTTCCTTCATTAGTACTGGAGGCCTAACCCAGGGGCATTCTACTTCCTAGCTACATCCACAACCCTATTTTACTTTTTATTTTGAGACAGGTTCTCGCTAAGTTGCTAAGGGGCTCCCTAAGTTGCTAGGCTGCCCTTGAACCTGCAATCCTCCTGTCTTAGCCTCCCATGTAATGGGATTATAGGCATGCACCACTACACCTGGCTGGAAAACAGACCTTTCTAAAAATGAGTGCAGAGCTGGGCATGGTAGCACATGCTTGTGATCCCAGTACTTGGGAGGCTGAGACAGGAGGATCTGGGTTCGCGGCCAGCCTCAGCTTCTTAGTGAGGCCCTCCACAACTTAGTGAGACCCTGTTTCAAAATAAAGAATAAAAAATAAGGCTGGGGGTGTAGCTCAGAGGTAAAATGCCCATGAATTCAATCCCCAGTACCACAAAAAATGAATAAAAATTAGTGCAGAATTCAAATCACATCAGTAAACAAATACCAAAAGGCACAGTTAGAAAACACAATAAATGGGAATAATTACACTGTAAGAACTGACGATAAGCCAGGCGTGGTGGCACATGCTTGTAATCCCAGTACTTGGGAGGCTGAGACAGGAGGATCGCAGGTTCACAGCCAGCCTCAGCTATTTAGTGAAGCCTTCTGCAATTTAGTGAGACCCTGTTTCAAAATAAAGAATAAAAAATAGGGCTGAAGGTGTAGCTCAGAGATAGAATGCCCCTGGGTTCAATCCCCAGTAGTGCAAAAAAAGAAAAAAGAACTGAAGATAATTAAACAATCTATAAAGAGTCTACATATTTAAAATATTTAGGGAAGGCAGATTAACCTTTTCCCAAAATGCTTAAACAGAAATTATACAAATTAAACAAAAATTATGGAACTGAAACCTCAGTAGGTAGGTTGAACAGTAAGTTACATATAATTGAAGAGAAGGGTAGTGAACTAGAATCTAAAGCTAAAGAAATCACTAGAAGATAGGCCAGAAAGATCAAGTACAAAAGATACAAGAATAGAATGAGAAAAGCCAACATGCACCAATCAGAATTCTAGAACTAAAAGAAAAAGAGAAATATGGAGAGGCAATATTCAAGCAACAATGACTGAAAATTTTTCAGAAGAGAGGAAAAACATGAGTCTTCAAATTTTAAAAGTAGATTGAATCTAGGATAGTGTAAATAAGAACACCCAGCCACATGGTGTTAAAGCTGTAGAACAGCAAAGGTAATGAGAAAAATCTGAATGCTATCTGAAAGGGAAAACAAAACAGATGAGGCAGAAGGAATAATAACTCAACTGACAGCAGATTTCTCAGAAGCAATAATAGAGGCCAGAGGCTATGAATTGCTTTAAAATACTCAGGGGAAAACAATTATCATCATACAAATCTAAATTCTAGCTAAATTATCATCCGAAACTAAGAGTTAAATGAAGACAATTTCTGACATACAAAGACTAAGAGGCCAGGCATGGTGGTGCATCCCTGTAATTCCAGTCCTTGGGAGGCTGAGACAGGAGGATCACAGGTTCGAAGCCAGCCTCAGCAACTTAGTGAGGCTCTCAGCAACTTAGCAAGACCCTGTTTCCAAATAAAAAATAAAACAGGGCTGGGGGTATAGCTTGAAGATAGAAAGTTACTGAGTTCAATCCCCAGTACTAAAAAAAAAAGAAGGAAAGAAGGAAGAAGGAAGAAGGAAGGAAGGAAGGAAGGAAGGAAGGAGACTAAGAGATGTGAGTGCCTATAGTCCTGCTGAAAAAAAAATTACTATTTTTGTTGTTGTTCATACACAGGGAAGGGATACTTCTGCAAGAAGGAAATTGAATCTAAAAGGAAATATGGTGATCCAAAATGACAATGGTAGCCAAAGGAATTTTTTTAAAAATGCATTGATATGTCTACATACTTATTAACTGGTCCAGGTAACAGTAACAGCTAATTGGGGGTTGCTTAAAATCAGGATGGGCCTGATTTTAACAATATCATAAAAGATGGAAGAGTTCAGAAGGAAGTTAAACCATTCTTGACTTGCTCAAGAAAAAGAATAGAAATATTAATTACATCTAGCTTTTATTAGAAAAACACAAGGCCGAGTATACATGTTAAAAATTAACGGATGACCTCTAACATAACATACATTCTAATAAGAGGTCAAGAAAAATTCTGAAAAGACGTAAAAGAAAATTTGATTAGTTCCAGGCGAGGTGGGAAAGGAGCTGAAAGAAGCAAAGCTACAAGGTGCAGAGAAGAGTCAGAAGCCACGCTGGTTAGTGTTGAGGGGCCGTGGATGCGGCAAGAGCAGGAAGCCCCCGTCTCGCCTGGGCTGGGAGAACCAAGGCAACTGGGACTCAGCATCGTGGAGGAGCCATGCAGAGCAGAAGCCGTGAGCTTCAGACCCTGCTCGGCGGGGCTGGGGTCTTCAGATCCGAGGAGGGTGCAGTGGGGCTGGTCCCAGAGCTCGGAGGAGATGCCAGACAGCAGCTGCTGAGAGCCCTGAGACATGGCGACAAGGTCACATCTGAGAATCTTGGAAAAAAACTGGAAACGGATGTCTAATCCTGCTACTGGAGCATTTCTAGGTGGCACTGGTAAGATCCAGAATGAAATTAAGCAGAAGGGAAAACAACCAGGAAGGGGCGTGTCCCTTCTCCCTCCTCCAGCCTGCAGGTTCCCCATCTGCAGAGCCTCCCGGGGGCCCCACAGTGAGGTGGGAATGCGGTTTGCAGGGCCCAGCCCAGCAAAGGATGGAGATTGGGGAGCCTCGTCTATCCTGTGGCTGCTCTGCTGCCACACTCTTCCCACGTGTTTGCACTCCCAAGAACTCCGTGTTCAGCCAGGTGTGGTGGCACACACCTGTAATCCCAGTATTTGGGAGGCTGAGACGGGAGGATCGCAGGTTCACAGCCAGCCTCAGCAACTTAGTGAGACCCTATTTCAAAATAAAATAGGGCTGGAGGTGTAGCTCGGAGGTAGAATGTTCCTGGGTTCAATCCCCAGTACCACGCACACACACACACACACACACACACACACCAACAACTCCATGTTCCAATTTAACAAGATGTGAACCTCATCTATTAAAAAGAAAGACAACCCCATCCTCCCTGAACTGAGGAGGCACGCGTCTCAACAGTACTGTCGCTGTCTCTGGGAAATGCTCCGCCATTTTAACCTCTGCCTGGCCGCATTATTCCTCATAGTCAGCCAACTGAAAATGGTGTTATCTAAAAACTAAGCTGTTAATTAATCTCCAACAACACTCGTTCAAGGTAATAAAGAGAAAGAGAAAAGGAGAAATATGTTAATAAATATGTACATACTCATATCCACAATACAACGAACATGTACGAAAATAGACACAGCTTCCACAGTCGGTCCTCCTTCCCCAGACTGGTCACGAGGCTGTGGTTGATATTTGTCACTTCTTCCTTCACCGCCCATTCTGTGTCCTCAGTCCTCAGCCATGGCCTTGGCTTGGCAAGGGTCTCTACACAGTGACTCGAGCCCCCATTCCCAAGGCGCCTAAATCCCCAGAGGCCCTGCCTTCATTTTCTTTTCCTTGCTGTAGTTTTTCCTTTACTTTTATCATTAGACAGGGAGGTACCAAGGGACAGTCCAGAGACTCCCCTGAGTTCCAGACAGTCCCCCTTTGTGTTCATCGTGTGGCAACAAGCTGACTGTGTGATCCGCCCCAGCCAGGGGGGCTGTCCCCTTCTTTTTCCTTTGGTTCAGTGGCATGAGGAGCCCCAAATGGTCAGGTGGAATCTCAGCTCCAGTCGTGGGATCACTCCTGGGGCCCTGGTGGAAGCATTCTTTCCTTCAAAACAGGAAGTCCTAAGCCGGGCGCAGTGGCCCATGCCTGTAATACCAGTCCTTGGGAGGCTGACACTGGAGGATCACGGGTTCCAGGACAGCAGCATGTGGTAATTTAGCAAGACCCTGTTTCAGAGTAAAAATAAAGTAGGGCTGGGGGTGTAACGTAGAAGTAGAATACCCCTGGCTTCAAGTTCAAGCCCTAGTACTGAAGGAAAAAAAAGTCCTAGAAGAGCTGAAATTCAGGACCACAGGTAGCACAAGTTCTAGAAGTGTGTTATTAGGTATAAGTGAGATTTCTGAGCCAGTGATGCTGGCTGAGGGGAAACCACACTCCACAGTGAAACCCAGCCAACTAACAGGACCACATCCATTCACTGGGGCAGTTGAGTCCAACTCACTTTTATTTTTCTTCCAGCTACATTGGCATCCCACCAGTCCTTCAATCAGCATCCCCTAGTAAAAACTTACTAATTATCCAACTTTGGGAATAACAACTCCCTGGCTGAGAGACCACCAGGCTCGGCCTCTCTGAATGCCTTCACCTCTATTGAGACATCAGAGGCGTCCTGTTGCCATCTCTAGGCAGCCCATCCCACTGTCTCTGCAGAGAGGGACATCCCCATTGCATGTCCCCTACCCCTGGGAATGAAAGAGGGTGTCCCTCGAATGGTCACGGAGTGCTTTCCAGGAGCATGCGAAGGCCGTCCTCCTGGCGCTCTGAGCTGTCTAGCGGCTGAAGATACAATGCCACACGGAGTCAACTCCGAGTCGTTTCATAACCGTCTGAAGTGAAGCAAGATGCCAGGCACTTCAGCAAGAAGTCTTCCGCCATGCCGCATGTCGTGTGGCGCCCTCTCCCGCGACCAAGCGGCCTGCCTGCCGTTCTCCACATCGGGTGGCCCCGCCTTGGCCCGTCAGGTTCCTCCCCTTTGACTCCATGCCATAATGGCCTCATGGGAAGGGTGGCTACAAAACGAGGAGATGGTTCCTGTGTGGGCTCTGGCACCCATGCCACCGCTTTATAATCATATTTCACAGCTTATGTTTTCATATTTGGTCTCAGTGCAGACAAAAACAAAGTAAAAAAAAAGCCAAGAACCGATTTGGGAGGATAAACACTCCATCCCATCTCCCAAGAGAAAACATTAACCATTTTTTTTATTTTCTTCATGTGAACCAGAAAAAAAAAAAAACATGGCATCTTACTGGGTTTGAGTGTTCTTTTGTCCCATGGGCTACTGAGTTGGTAAAAAGGGGGAGTTCTGCACAGCAACCCCCAAATAAATAACACGAAGTATTTAAATAACACAGTAAGATAAAATACACAAAATAACCCAGGCTGCTGCTCCCCTTGAGTGGGTGGGTGGGTAAAAATCCTTCAGGAAGAAGATCAGAACATGCCGTGGGATGGCGCAGGGGGAGGAGAAGGGAGAACCTCTGTTAAGCACGCAGAACATAGTTTTTAAGTTCTCAAAATTTAGAAGGAGGGGGCTGTGACTAACACCAAGCCCCTCTTGATGCTTTGACAACCACGAGCAACAAGGACGAGATACGTCACTTTCGTCACTTGCAAAGGGCATGCTGTACCAAAGCACATCACCCTTCAAAACAGAAACGTGCCAGGGAGAAGACAGTCATCCCAGCAGAGCCTGGGCCCTTTATAGACTCCAGATCTCACAAAAATAAGTTTTGGAGGAAGGACCTGGATCTCTGTTTACTTCTAAAGAACAGACTGTGACGGCACCGTATGGGTGTCATCTTTATGGAGAATGGATTCACATGATGGTATGAACCACAGGAAAGTGCATGGTGGCGACTTCTTCATCGGCATCTCCACGGAGGTCATCGCTGGCCATTCACCTTACACCTCAGGAGGCTAAAACAGCCGAGGGGCCCTGGTGGCAGTGCAAGGGGAGAAAATGGAATGCGGTCATATTTCTTGTTTATTATTTCGGGCAGAAAAAAAACTGTTGTTACAAATCCATATATTTAGGATGGACAGGTCAGCCTGCCCTAAAGAGTAACTGGGCTTTTTTTAGGCAGCCAACAGAGTTCCTTTGGTTCATCTTTGGAGAAATCAGAGAAGTGCTATGATGACCTGCCCCTGCCCCTCCTCTGCCCTCCACCCCTTGGCCCCTAAACCAACCAGAGCCGTCCCGGTCAGGTGCACTGTTATGTGTTAATGTGGCCATGTGCTTCAGGGATGGCGGAGAGGTTTTGAAAATATGCTGAGGCCAAACGCTATTTATGGATCCTTTTGTTTTGCACTATTTACTCCATTGCTCTTGTTCAGCTGAGATCTGCGCAGCCAGATAAAGCCGTCCTCTCCTCTAACCCAAGGAACGAGGGGCCCTCCCACACTCCCCTTGGAAGTGACGCCCTCCTGCCCTTGGCTCCCCACCTCTTCACTCCCAGCCAAAGCCACGGTGGTTTTCTGCTCAAGTTCTCATGTCAAATCAAAATTGGGAGCTTCTTGGAGAAGAACAGCTCGACCAGAGTCCAGAAGGCAAGAAACATCCTGCCACTAGTAGGGCGAATATTTCCTGAGGGTTCAGAATTTGTTGGGGGGTTTTATTTTTCCTGTTAATTACAGTCACTGTGTTATGGTACATGGCGATGGCCACTAAAGACAGAAAGGGAAACTTTCAAGTTTATCTTTGTCAAAAAGGAATGTTTCAACCTCCCTGGGAACTCTTTATTCATCCTTCAAAGCTCCTG
This sequence comes from Glis glis, assembly GCA_004027185.1. Taxonomy (NCBI): domain Eukaryota; kingdom Metazoa; phylum Chordata; class Mammalia; order Rodentia; family Gliridae; genus Glis; species Glis glis. Next base: position 25,245 of record PVJS01016189.1, read on the forward strand.
ATAAATTCTGATTCTTCTGTAATTTTTTCTTTTCATTAAGTGCCTGCTATCTGCCAAGCATTTGGCTTTTCTTTTGATCTGTTAAGTTACATTTTTTATTTATACCTACAACAAAGCCGAGAGGCTCCTCAATAGAAGAGGAGCTGTCCTTCCATTGAGTTTTGATGCACTCAAAGCAAAAGTAATGGAGAAACTAATGACCCCCATCTATCATTATTGCTTTTATTGTCAAACACTTGGCCACGTGGACTTCATTGCTGTGACTGAGCGGGAGGGGGAGTCCTCTCTCAGCTCCAAGAAGGATGCCCTATCACCAATGCCTTTCCAAATCTCAACACAAGCTTCTTCTCCACTTAGAACTGGGGGCCTGGTGGAAGTCACAGGGCATCTGTGCCAGTGGGCACCATGTCACTCCAGGGCTGCCCCATGGCTCCTTCCTCAAGGGTCTCCAGATCCTGATACATTCGCTAGCACTTGTCCTTTGTGTCCAGACACTAGTTTTAAAATAAATAGATGGCCAACCAAGCTACAGAATGGATAGAAAAGACATGAGAGTCACGCATTGGAGCTGCCCAGGAGTCTTACAAGGTGGCTGGCTTAACTCAGAGCATTTCCATGATATTCCAGCAGAAAAATCCAACAGGCGAATGGACAATCCAAACCAAATTTTTGCATCTTCTGTGTGGTATTTGTACACAATGGAGTAGTATTTAGTCATTAAAAATAACAATTTGCAACAACATGGATGTAATTGGAGGTTATTATGTTCAGTGAAATAAGCCAGGCACATAAAGACAAATGCCACATGTTCTCCCTCCCATGTGGAAGCTAAAAACGTTGATCTCAGAAGTAGAGAGTAGAAACTAGCCTCAGTGGAACACACCTATGTTCCCAGTACTTGGGAGACTGAGGCAAGAGGATTGCAGGTTGGAGGCCTCAACAACTTAGTGAGATCCTTAGCTATTTAGTGAGACCCTGTTTCAAAATAAAAAGGGCTGGGTGTAGCTTGGAGGTAGAATGCCTCTGGATTCAATCCCCAGTGCTATTAAATAAAAATTAAAAAATAGAGAGTGGAGTCGGTTGGGGGAAGATACAGAGAGGTTGGATAACAGGTACCAAAATCCTAGCTAGGATGAATAATTTCTCATCTTCGTTAGCACAATAGTCCACAACAATTTGTTATGTATTTTATGAAAATCTAGAGGACAGGCATTCAAAGTTTCCCAACACAAAGAAATGATACATGTTTAAGGAGACAGACATGCTGTTTACCTTGATTTGATCATCACATTATATACTTGTATGGAATTACCACACCGCACCCTGTAAATATGTACACTCATTATGGGTCAATGAAAAATAATTTAATTCTCATTTTCTTTTTTGCAGGTTTGCCAGGTGCCACAGATCCAAACAGAAGTTGCATCCATCTGACTTGCACGTAGCCTCCTGTGACAAAGAGGAAGGACAGGACAAGGACAATGTCCACCATCTCATTGCCAATCGAGGAAATTCTCCCTTCTGCAGCACGCCGCTGGACCCTTGTGTCGCTGAGTTTCCGTGAGTGGCAGCCATTTCGATCGCATGTTTCCCACACTACTGTCCTTTCATTAACCCATGACCGTTGCCACAAACAAAATGTGGAAATGTCCTCTAGAGACTCGACCAAGGCGTGTCTGCCGGATGGCCTCCTCTTCGTCTATTTTTGCTTTTTCCTGAATTTATTCAAATTAGTTTGCTTTTAAGGAAATTAAAGTATTAGGTTGTGTGCAAAGGTAATAAAGGAAGAAAAACCACTGGCATTCAACAATTCACTACCAATTCCAGGACTCAGGCTGTTAGTGTGGTTTCCCTGTAACGGGCTTATCACACAAACGCCCTTCTTTTCCGTAAGGCACATTTGTGACCTGGAAGAATCTGTCACTTAGGCAGACTGGCACAGGAATAGGGGCTGCTCCCACTCCATTCCTTCATGAGAAGTTTCAGAGCAACCTCAGGCTTCCACTAGGAGCAGAGTTGAAATAGGGACGTTTATTTGTTTATTTACACGCCGTGCTTCTAGGAGCCCCTTCTGAGATCTCAGGGTTCTCCACCGAGTGAACGTGGGGTAGGGATGATGATATGCGCACAGCATTATGGGAATGCTTCTTTCTGTGCTTCGAGAATATCAGCTGTGTTGAGGGGACAAGAACCTACGAGGTTCAGCACTTGTTCCTTCCATGTGGGACCAGAAGGTAACGCAAATAGAGTTCAAGCTTGACTTCGATGTCCTTTGACCCCGAGTCACATCTAAGAACTGAGATGCGCCCCGAGGGTCGGCGTGAGGGAACTGGCCGCTGCAAAGTCAGTTGCCACAGACTTTTGGGCAGGACATGGGTGGCATTGTGTCACTTTCCTTTGCTTGCTACAGTATTCTAGAAAAATTCTTTGTACTTTATCCTCGCTGTAGATAACTGCGATCCTATCGACTTCATAGGATCTGCTCATTGTGCTCGAGGTAGGAGTGAAAATTAATGTTTGTGACACCTTCTCTTGGCAGAGAAGCCTGAGATGACAATAATAATAATGGCCCCAGTTACACATGCTTACTACGTGCCCAGCTCCATTCTGAGCACTTGACAGACAAGTCACTCACTTCCTCTCTGACATAAACACTTTAGTTTCCCGTGAGGTAAGTCTTTCAAACTGGGCGTCACAGACGGATTTTCTCCTTCTAGAAGGGTTTCCTCCTAGCTACAAAAAGCTCTTTCTCTTACTAATGTGGGAAGTCCCACCCTCCTCTACCAGGGGATGGAGAGGTCCTCCAGCCAGTGCATTCATGCTGGCTAGGGGATGGCCATGCCCTGTGACCTGTCACAGCCACTGGAATGTCATGAAATCATGTGCTGCCCTTCTTGGCTCACCCGGAGTCTGTTTCTGATGCCTGCCCAGGCTGACCAGCATGTGACACCCTTCTCTTCATGCAAAGGAACTTCAGATCCCGAGCGGCTGTGGCAATCACAGAGCTGCTACGTGTGAGCCTCTGAGCACAGAGCTGCAGGGGCGGGCTGGATGACTTGAGACTACAAGAGTGTGTTAGGGCTACTGTAACAAAGTACCACAAACTGAGGGGCTTGAACCACAGGGATGTATTGTTCTGGAAGCTGGAAATCCCAAGATCAAGGCATGGGCAGGATGGGTTCTTTCCAAGGGCTTCGAGGGAAGGGTCTGCTCCAGGATTCTCCCCTTGGCTTGTAGAAGATCGTCTTCTCCCTGTGTCTCATGCCCTCTTATGCATCTTTTTACCCCAGTTCTTCCTTCTATAAGGATGCCAGTCATATTGGATAGGGACCCACCCCAGTGACCTCACTTAAACTTGATTGCCCCTGTAAAGATGTTGTTCCCAAGTAAGGTTACAATCTGAGGTCGTGGAGGTTAGGGCTCACTCCAATGTATAAATGAAAGGACAATTCCACCTCTAACCAAGGGGTTGGCATAACTGGGTGGCAGTGGGGGAAATGGGCAAACACATAAGACAAAATGAGCCTGACAAGCCGGCTGGAAACCAAATCCTTGAGGGCTGTAAATGCTACTCATGGAGCATCTACTCTATGTCATCAGCACCGGGGAGATCAGAGATAATAAGGCAAGGTTACAGTCTGAAAGGTGCAAAAGACAGACAAGGGGAGAGCACAGAGGAAGCGCCCCTTGTCCGGTGCTGTCTGCAGTCGACCAGGAGAGGTTGGTAAGGACACCCCGATGTTCCAAAGCAGCAAAGAAGCCTCAGGGCTGCACCAGAATTGGGCCGGCCCAGCCACATAGGAGCGCGTGATGGAGGCCACACAGCCTTCCTCTGCGTTCTTCCAGCCCCATCGGGAGCACCGACTCGCCTGTGCTCCGACTTCCTTGTGTAGGGCCCTGCAGAGATCGCCAGAATGTCTGCTCTGCAGTAATCCTCTGGAGAGGTGGTAGGAAGAGCAGATGAGTCAGAGCCCGCCCTAAGGAGGTGATAACCCGGTAGGAGAAGGTGAACACGGACGTGAAAATGTAAGGCATGAAGTCAAAGTTGATGGGTCCCAAGAAAAATCAGATGGAAGGATAAGAGAGTGCAGAGAATGGTGTCCGCAGTGACAAATTACGACAGAGCTCGGGAAGCTAGAAAGCCAACATTAAGGCATCGGCAGGATTGGTTCCCTCTGGAGACTTCAGGGAGAATCTGTTCCAGGCCTTTGTCCTAGCTTCCGAGGGTCCCTGACATCCTTGGAGTTCCTTGTGTGGTAGGCACGTCATTTAGATCTCCACTTCCATCTTTACATGTCCTCCCCATGAGTATCTTCTTCCTCTTTATCCTTATAAGGACACCCATCTTTGGATTGCAGTTCCGTCCTAATCCAAGATGATCTCATCTCAAAATCCTTAGCTGGGCGTGGTGGCGCATGTCTGTAATCCCAGTATTTGGGAGGCTGATACAGGCGGATCACAGGTTCAAGGTCAGCCTCGGCAACTTAACAAGACCCTCAGCAATTTAGAGAGACCCTGTTTCAAAATAAAAAATAAAAAGGACTGGGGTGTAGCTTGGAGTTAGAATTTCCCTGGATTCCATCCCCAGCACCAAAAAGAAAAAAAAAAGTCCATGTCTTAATTACAGCTGCCAAGACCCTGCTTCCAAATGGGATCACCTTCACAGGTACCAAGTGTTAGAACTTAGACATCTTTCTGAGGGACACAATTCAACCTACTATAGGCAGTCAACCTCAAGTTGGGATTAACGGGAGAATTTGGGGTGAGGGGCAGGAAGCATCTGACCTGAGCCTTGTAGCGGAGGCAGGACTGGGCTTCAGGGCAAGAATGGAAAGGATATTCCAGTAGAGTGTCAAGATGGTGAAGGTCCAGAGGCACCTCGTCTCCATCCACACACAGAAAACAGCAGCCATGTCAGAAGATGTCTGACTTTCCCTTCCTTGTTATTCCATAAGCTATCTTCATCATGACCATGGTCATTGCTGTGGCCCAACACTGAGTCAAGCAACACAAACAAAAATGGCGAAGGAGTTAGTCCATCTCCTCCATTCCTGCTGGGCAACTCCAGCTTGGCCGGGCCCAGAGTTGTTTGGCTCCAGTCCCCTTAAAATGTTTACACTCAGTCAAAAGTGTCCAGAGAGATGAGCAGGACCAGGCTTAAGCATCTCCGTGCACCTCTCCTTTACCTATTGCTTTGGGAGTGAAAAAGCATTCTTTTTATTATGAACACAAACCCTGGCATATTAAGGAGACTATAACCACCACATGAGATTTTATGGAAGACGGAGGGACGATTCCCACCTTGGATTTTTGGTGAGGAGCACAGAAGAAAAAGTCTATAAAATCTTTAACAGAGAGCTCAACCCACAGGAAGGCCCAGCAAGGGTCGAAGTGAAAACCAGAAGGGTTTAGGAGACCCTTTTGGACTCTCGCTTTTATCATTGAGTCTTTTCACTAGAAATCTTTTAGGAACACTGGCCCTAAAAGGCATGGTGGTGGTACAAGGATGGAAAAGCCCAATGTGATCGCATCATGAAAGGGCTTAAATGTCAGCCTAAGAGAGCTCCACTTTATCCTCTAGCTAATATAAGATCTATTAGCTCGTACCATATCCATTAGCTAATGGAAAGCTGATTTCACTAAAATCCTGAGGGCAATGTTTTGTGCCAGATTAAACCCATGGGCCGACAAGTACTTGACGTGTCTGGTCAGTTGATAACTGATACATTACCTGCTGCCTTTTCTAGTCTTTCCAGGGCAGTTCAGGATAGGCACAATGTCGTAGGAACTAACTGGAAACACACATTTATTTTGCCTCTGAAGACAGAGGTAGCACAGTCTTTAGAAAACACTGTTTGCAAAATGAGCTCTCCACCCTGGCTGGCAAGATAATCATGTCAGCTAGCTGTGAGGTGGCCAGTCATTTTGTCACTCACTTGTGCTATTACTGTTAAAATTTGTTCATTTCTTTTTTAAAACCCACATTGAGTCAGACTGAGTTAACTCTGTCGTGGGCATTTCCACCTTCGACACCGAGCCTCTGCGACAGCCAGTGGGACTTTTTGGCAAATGCTGTTTATCCATCTTTGAAATGAAACATTCATACAAATAAACTTAAAATGAAATTCCTGTAAAAGAATTTTTTTCAGTCTTTGCCTTTTATTTTTTTTCACTTGCCCATAACTTTCTGGAAAATTCTATTTTGACTGAATTTTCTCATAATTGTTTTCATTGTAGTTTGCTTTTTTTAAAAAATAATGGAAAGTTCATAGGGGAAAATCCTGTTGATAACTTTTGAGTTGTGAGACTATTATTTAAAACACACTTTTTCCAAGTAAAAGAAACCTTTTTGGCCTTACTATTATTATTTTTTATTCAAAACCTTTGCATTTAAGGACAATGACGGACCCTGAGCAGTGGTTCTCAGCACTAGCTTCACATTGGAACCCCATGAGGAGTTTTTTAAAAATATGGACAGAAGAATTTTTTTAAAATAAATACTGAGGCATTTTAAGAAATTAAATATTCTGAAAAAGTTGGTCTGGGTCCAGCCCAGGCAGGTCCTTGATCATTAAAATCTCTCCAGGAGATTCTAGTGTTCAAGGTCAGTGAGCAGGGTCCTAGGACACCCCACCCCAATATCCACACTCAGAAAAGGATGCAGAGGTTGGGAGATGGCAGAAGGAAATGTAGACTCTGACTGGGGATAGTTGTTGGGTTTTCTTTTTCCTGTTAATAGAAAAATAGCTATACTTGTTACTATCTAAAGCATGTGCCTTTGAGAAAGACGAGAAGAAAAATTAACTTACAGGTCTTCATGCACCTCACACACAGCTAATCCAGTATCACCGGCATCCTGGCTGCTCTCCTTCCTGGTCCTTAGGGAGAGGCTGGCTCTTATCTACCCTCACAGTGAGGAATCCCCCCGCACGGCTTCACACAAAGTACTTCTCTCTGAGCTTGTGGCCTCAAAGACCAAGGGACGCATCAGGGAACCAGCCATCTTGCTGGTTCTGTGACCACCTTTCCCATCGTTCAGAGTCTTTTCCTGAACTCTTGTAAAAGTTCTCCTTAAACCGTGGCGTGGTGGCGCGTGCTTGTAATCCCAGTACTTGGGAGAGGCTGAGACAGGAGGATCACAGGTTCACGGCCAGCCTCAGCTACTTAGGCCCTCTGCAACTTAGTGAGACCCTGTTTCAAAATAAAGAATAAAAAATAGGGCTGGGGGTGTAGCTTGGAGGTAGAATGCCCCTGGGTTCAACCCCTAGTACCCCCCCAAAAAAAGTTCTCTCTTCCTTTTGTGTGTGGCACTGGAGATTGAACCCAGGGGCATTCTACCTCCAAGCTACACCCCCAGCCCTTTTTATTTTTTATTTTGAAACAGGGTCTCACTAAGTTGCTGAGGTTGGCCTTGAACCTGCAATCCTGCTGTCTCAGCCGCCCAGGTACTGGGATTCCAGGCATAATCCCACCACACCTGGCTTCTTCTTAAAGTTTTCTAAGAAGCCCCTCTACTGGGGGCAGCAAGGATAGAGTTCTCTCCTCTGGTCACACTAAGAAGTGTGGCTTCCAAGATGGGCCACAGAGAAAACCAGACTCATTACCACATGGGAAAGATGTCCTCCCTCCCTGATGGGCAAGGGCTGGCGGCATCGAGCCCCAAACCAGAAAGGGCTCTGCCTCTCCTCGCTCCTGCCTCCAGCCCCCAGATGGTGACCTCTGATGACATTTCACCCCCACGAGCTGGAGAGTGGTGGCTGGGTGCTCACAGGTGGCCCCTGCAGGAACCCATTTCCTCAGAAGCCTCTGCCGAGTGCCCTGGCGTGCCAGGAACTGGGGGAGGAGGTCACTTAATGAGACGCAGCCCGTGCCCTCCGAGAGAGAGAGACAGATGGCAAACCATGACCTGAGACACCCTCCGGGCTTCATGCCCAGCATGTTTACATGTCAGACAGCCTGAAAGTCAGGGCAAGTTTTTTGATCACCATAAAATCTTAAATGTTGACTGTAAAATAACGGCATAGTTTTATACCAAATCAAATAGCACCGTGGAGTAGATTCCAACACAGAAGAGTGTTAATGGCAAACTCGTAATAAATATGGGGAGAAAGGTTTTAACTAAGCCAGTGTTGCCTCTCAACTTAAAGTTGTCTGAGCCGGGTGCAGTGGTGCACGCCTCTAATTCCAGTACTTGGGAGGCTGACACAGGAGGGTCACAGGTTCGAGGCCAGCCTCAGCAACTCAAATTTGTCCGTGAATTAAGAAGAGATTGCCATTCTTCTGCTAAGACACAGAAAACATAGACCAGGAGGAAAGCTGTGTCAATCTCCCTAGGAGACATTAGACCCTCGAGCGCCTTGACAACCTCACACAGGCAAGCCGGGCCCTTTGTTGCCAGAGGAGAGACCCAGGCTTCTGTGTGATGGGGTGTCCCAGAAACAGCTCCTTTTGGGGGGAAAAGGTGGTTTTTATAGAGAGTTAGCAATAAAGGAAATATTTAAATACTGTACTCATTTAGTGAGCTCTGAGTAAAATGTAAAAATCTGTGTGTGTATGTGTGTGTGTGTGTGTGTGTGTGTGTGTGTGTACACATCTGCACACGCACACACTACTGGGGATTCAACCCAGGGGTGTTCTACCTTTGAGCTACATCCCCAGCCCTATTTTTTTTTTTTTTTTTTTTTTTGCGGTACCAGGGATTGAACGCAGAGGTGTTCTACCTCCGCGCTACGCCCCTGGCCCTATTTTTTTTATACTTTATTTTGAAACCGGGTTTCACGAAGTTGCGGAGGGCCTCACTAAGTAGAGAGAGAGAGAGACAGAGAGAGAGAGAGAGAGAGAGAGAGAGCTGAGGCTGGCCGCGAACCCGGATCCTCCGGTCTCCGCCTCCCAAAGTACTGGGATTACAAGCGTGCGCCACCACGCCCGGCCCATCCTCATCCTTCTTATTTTTTATTTTGAAACAAGGTCTCACTGAGTTGCTGAGGGCCTCACTAAGTTGCTAAAGCTGGCCTCAAACCCGTGATACTCCTGTCTCAGCCTCTCAAGTTCTGGGACTACAGGTGTGCACCACCACGCCCAGCTAAAATGTACAAATCTGTATGTCCAGGGACCACTGCTGAACTACTGCACAAGCTCTTAAGTCTTCCCTCTTTACTGTTTTTCAACGCCCTCGTGACCAAAACAAAACAAACGAGAGTGTGCAGGAAGGCGAACGAACCGCCAAACTGAAACCTGGAGGAAGACATCCCCGTGGGACTGTCATGGGGACATGGTGGTGTCCCCAGTCCCGTGCTGACTTCTGCCCACAGGGATTCAGTGACTACTGCGGGAGTTGATGTTCTCACCTGGTCACTTTTGTTGACAGTTCCAAGCTCAGGACTGCCGTGTTGGCCTTGTGTCTCGGTTTGTCCCTGCGTAGGCTTTTCATATTTCCTTTTTGAAACCCCACTTCTCATCTCCACAGCCAGCAGGAGGGTGTCACCTCCTGCTGGGATGGCTCCAGCCCTTCTTGGGGAAGTCTGGGGGAGCCCCCTCTGGCTGCCTCTGACACCCCCACTGTAGAAGCTGTGTTGGAAAGAGTGTTGAGTCTGTAAATGAGTGCACGCTGGTGGACTTGTGCAAACACCCTCAGCTCCTGCTCGCAGATTTCCTAGTGTTCTGCAGAATTCCCCTTCAGTTAGAAGTGGGGTTTGTTCCACTTTTTATGTCTCTCAGATAATCTGGCCTTTGTGTGTGTGTGTGTGGTACCGGGGATTGAACCCAGAGGGGTTCTACCTCCAAGCTACACCCCCGGCCCTATTTTTTTACACTTTATTTTGAAACTGGGTCTCACAAAGTTGCAGAGGCCTCACTAAGTAGCTGAGGCTGGCCGCGAACCCGGATCCTCTGGTTTCCGCCTCCCAAGTTCTAGGATTACAAGTGTGCACCACCACGCCCGGCTGGCCTTTTTTTTTTTTAAATGACTCCAATTGGAGAAACAGGAACCAAGTGACTTTCATTTAAGGAAGCAAAACTCCTACCCACCTGTCACATTAAGGATGGTTTAAAAAATGAGAAGGAAGAAAAGAACCGCCAAAAAATGTAATTTCCCTTTGGTCCATTATTTCTGAATAGGAACTTGAGCAATCACGCTGAAGATGGCGGGGGTTTTGTTGGGCAAAAAACCCTCTTGATGGTTTGGGGCTACCCACAGCTTTGCATAGACACTTCGAGTCTCTGCTGCCCACCCTGTGACCTCCAGTCTCCCAGCAGCATTCCCAGTCTCTCCCTTCAGAGAGTCAGACCTGAGAGCGATGCCTTCATTTATTTTTTATTTTTTACTTTTTTTTTTGCAGTACTGGGGATTGAACCCAGGGGCATTCTACCTCCGAGCTATACCCCCAGTCCTATTTTTTATTCTTTATTTTGAAACAGAGTCTCACTAAGTAGCTGAGGCTGACCGGGAACCCAGATCCTCCTGTCTCAGCCTCCCAAGTACTGGGATTACAAGCGTGTGCCACCACGCCCGGCTGAGCGACGCCTTTAAAACCACCTGCTCTCCTCGTCCCTCCATTTTTAGCTCTTAAAACATAAGATGGCCCAGAAGAAGAGAACTGACACTAACTCCCTGACAGAGAAACAAGTGCCTGCAGATGTCCAGTCAATTAAAAACATAGGAATACACCAACTCAGGAGGCTGAGGCAGGAGGATTGCATGTTCAAGGCCAGCCTGAGCAACTTAGTGAGACCATGTCTCAAAATAAAAAATAAATCAGGTTGGGGAATGTAGCTCAGTGGTAGAGCACCCCTGGGTTCAATTTCCAGTACAGTACTACAAATGTGTGTGTGTGTGTGTGTGTATAGGTGTTTGTACATACATACGTATACATGCATATATATATATATATATATATATACACACATACACGTACATATATATACATGTACACATACATATGTATTTATGAGCTGAATGTGTTCGCCTCAAAATTCATATTTTGAAGCTCTAACCTCCAGTTCCTCAAGATATGACTGTTTTTTTGTTTTTATTTTGGCACTGTTGATTGAACCCAGGGGCATTCTATGTCCAAGTTACACCCCCGGCCCTTTTTACTTTTTATTTTGAAACAAGGTCTTGCTAAGTTACTGAGGGTCTCACTGAATTGCTGAGACTGGCCTCAATCCTGTGATCCTCCTGTTTCAGCCTCCCAAGTACTGGAATTATAGGCGTGTGCCACCACGCCTGGCTAGAATGTGACTGTATTTGAAGACAGGGTTTTAAAGAGGTGATTAAATAAAACTGAGGCCATTAGAGCAGGCTCTAATCCAATCTGATGGGCACCCTTATAAGAGGAAGTTGGGACGCAGAGACACGTGGGGAATGTGTGCACAAAGAGAAGGCAGAGAGAAGGCTGCCACCTTCAAGTCAAGGAAAGAGGACCCAGAAGAAACCAAGCTTGCCGACTCCTCGATCACATCGAGACTCCAGATGTGTGGGAGACGCATCTTGGCTGTTTAAGACACCCACTTTCTGGTATTTTGTTATGGCGGCTCTAGCAAGTAGGTGGGTTTGTGTATAATGTTAGGAATTGATAAAAATTGGATTGGGTAGTCACAAGGCCAAGCCTTCCCACTGGATCATTTTGAGATAGCTGGGTCCCAATGGAATGGTCCCAATTTGAGAGAGCTCTGGTGCCCGATGGAAGCCCCTTGTCTACACTGTGCAATGAAGAGTCCCACCTCCCTGCCCCATTCTCAGCAGAGCAGCAGCTCTCCTGGTCACAGCCCAACAGGAGACAGCTTCTTCCCTCCAGGACCCCATGGGAATGCTGCCTCCTCTCCTTCACACCGAAGAAAGAGCCGCTGGACACTTCAGAAGCCAAATTGGAATTCCCTCTGCCAGGATTGACACGCATGCTGACAGCAGCCACCAACTTGGAGAACAGAAATGACAGGACAGGGACATGATAACACCCCTTGTGCTTGGGAGCCACGTTTTCCCAACTCCCATAGTACTCAGTAAAGCACCTTGCATGTTGTGGGGACTCAAAATAACTTACTGACTGAGTACAGATAATACAACTAAATTTCCAGAAGTATCCCGGTCCAATACTTGAGCACCCAAAGAGTGTCATTCTTTTCTGGAATTTGTAGAAGCCCTGCTCAAAGTTTTGGATACTCCATCCTCCTGTTTGGCATCCCCCAAATCATCTTATATGTCATCTGTATCCATAAGCACTGATTTTTTTTAGCATCCACCCAGTTGATTTTTATTTTACATCTCTACAATCTATTTTAAACTTCATTATCTTGACACACTAAAAAACGCATCAGGTGCCGGGCATGGTGGTGCACACTTGTAATCCCAGTACTTTGGGAGGTGGAGAACGGAGGATCCGGGTTTGCGGCCAGCCTCAGCTCTCTCACTCTCTCTCTCCCTGTCTCTCTCTCTCTCTCTCTCTCTCTCTCTCTCTCTCTCTCTGTCTGTCTCCTTAGTGAGGCCCTCCGCAACTTCGTGAGACCCGGTTTCAAAAATAAAGTATAAAAAATAGGGCCGGGGGTGTAGCGCAGAGGTAGAACGCCCCTGCATTCAATCCCCAGTA
>PVJS01016190.1:0-24896 GCA_004027185.1 Glis glis
GAGGGCCTCACTAAGTAGAAAGAGAGAGAGAGAGAGAGAGAGAGAGAGAGAGAGAGCTGAGGCTGGCTGCGAACCCGGATCCTCTGGTCTCTGCCTCCCAAAGTACTGGAATTACAAGCATGTGCCACCATGCCCGGCTTGGACCTGGGCTTTTCTTTGATGGTAGGCTCTTTATTGCTGTTTCAATCTCTTTAATTGCTATTGGTCGATTTAAATTTTCTATCTCTTCTTGATTCAACTTAGGAAGGTTGTATGTGTCTAGAAATTTGTCAATTTTTTCTAGGTTTTCCATTTTGTCAGAGTATAGTTTTTCAAAGTAGTTTCTGATTATCCTCTGGATTTCCATGCTGTCGGTGTTAATATCACCTTTTTCATCTCTTATTTTAGTAATTTGGGTTGATTCTTTCTTTCTTTTGGTTAGGTTGGCTAGTGGTTTATCTATCTTGTTTATTTTTTCAAGGAACCAGCTTTTGGATTTGTTGATCTTCTGTATTGTTTTTATTCCTACTTTGTTGATTTCTGCTCTGATTTTAATAATTTCCTGTCTTCTACTAGCTTTGGGGTTAGACTGTTCCTGTTTCCCAAGGGCTTTGAGGTGTGTCATTAGGTTATTTAGTTGGTGATTTTCTGTTCTTATGTGGGCCCTCAGTGCTATGAATTTTCCTGTTAATACTGCCTTCAGGGTGTCCCAGAGATTTTGATATGTGGTGTCTCTGTTTTCATTTGTTTCTAGGAATTTCTTGATTTCTCCCCTTATTTCTTCTTTTACCCATTCCTCACTCAGCAGTGTGGTATTCAGTCTCCATGTGTTTATGAGGTTTCTCTAGGTCTTCTTATAGTTGATTTCTAGTTTCATTCCATTATGGTCTGAAAGGATGCAGGGGATTATGTCACATTTTTTGAACTTGCTAGTACTCACTTTGTGGCCTAGGATATGGTCTATTTTAGAGAAAGTTCCATGAGCAGCTGAAATAAATGTGAATTCAGTTGTGGTTGTGTGGAATATTATGTATTTGTCTACTAAGTCCATTTGGTTTATTGTGTTCCTTAGGTCTGAGGCCTAAGGTCTGAGGTCTTGTGGTGAAGATCAATCTAGTGGTGTGAGAGGAGTGTTGAAGTCTCCCAATATTATTGTATTGGGATCTATGTGTGATTTAATGTCATGAAAAGTTTCTTTTATGAAAGTGGTTACACCTGTGTTCGGGGCATAAATGTTGGCTATTGTTATATCCTCTTGCTGGATTGTTTTTACCAGTAAGAAATGACTTTCTTTGTCTCTTCTGATAAGTTTAGATTTGAAGTCTAATTTGTCTAATATCATAATTGCTACTCCTGCTTGTTTTCAAGTTCCATTAGCATGGAATGGCTTCCTCCATCCCTTCACCTTTAGTTTGTGCTGCTGTAGCCACCGCTGTTTGGTCTCTTGAGTGTGGAGCGAGCCGCTGCTTGCTTTTGTCTCTGCTGATCTGCAGTTGAACTTACAACAGGTCTTTATTTTCTCTGCCAGTGGTGAGTGGAAGCCACAATGCCGGTGGAAAATCTGATTCTTTAAAACCAATAGTCAACATTATTTGGCCTTGTAAATAAACCCAATCTTTGCAACTGATTTTTCCTCCGGTAGAAAACACTTTGAACTTTGACCCTCACTATTATATAGCATTAGTTGTTTTCCCCTTTCCTTTCTTTTTTCCTTCCTGTTTTCACAGATTTGTCTAAGATATAAATCATGGTAAGCATGTTGATATTGCTATCGAAAAAGACTGTAAATCCTAAGGTGAAGTGATACTCTTTTTCTTTTACCAATGATCTGAGATTTTTAAGATTTTCAACTAGTTGCAATGTGTAAAAGGGGCACTAATTTACAGAGCTTTCTATTTATAGTTTTTATATATCAGCACATTATAGAACATCACTACAGATATAGACACCCTGCAGATGGGGTTCCATCTGTTCAGCCTGACTCTGCTACAAGCTTATGAACAAAGCCCAGGCATCAACCTTTTGAATCACTGCCTCTTAAAGCTCACTGCATTTCAATGTTTCCTTTGCCTTGAATATCATTTTCTTTTCTTTGCAAAAGAATTCTTTTGCTGAAAAATTTGCCTTCACAATACAATGTATTACTTTGGACAGTTATATATTTTACATGAATTCTAACTGTAAATTTTATTCATTAAAATGCCTCTTGTTTGCACTATTTTTTCAAAAATATGTGCATCTTAATACAGTGAAAGCATAAATGTTGTCTTACTTATTCTTTTATTACTTTAATTAAAACTATCCTTTTTGCTAACAGCCTTTCATTACTAACTAAATTGACACCGCATTGCATTAAAAATACAATGGCGCTAAGGTGGTTTAAATCTCCAGGACACATCAGCAAAAAGCCACACAAGCGAGGCATACTGTATCACACACGCTCTGTTGTCCTGAGAAGCAGAACTTAAGTCAGGATGGATGAGATTTAGGCTCCCTTTGCAACCTTTTACACTTTCTTTTCAATATAGGTTAGAATAACAACAAACAAAACTGGCAGAGATGAAATTAGGAAAACCTGCCATCTTTGCCTCTACTGGAGGGCCTGTGGTTCTGTTGGGGAAACTCATCACTCAGAAAGGAAG
The DNA here is from genome assembly GCA_004027185.1 of Glis glis. NCBI lineage: Eukaryota > Metazoa > Chordata > Mammalia > Rodentia > Gliridae > Glis > Glis glis. The sequence goes on from PVJS01016190.1 coordinate 2,622, forward strand.
CTTTAGTATCATGGACCTCATAGATAATAAATCTACAGCAACACATCAGGTGTTTGTGGTACCAAAGAATACACTATGTTCGATGAGAGAGGATAAGAATGTACAAGAGTATACATTATTTGAGTAGGTGATTGTTTTTCCATGAAATAAAGTGTTTAACTTTTCAGCTCAGAAATTTCTTGCTTTATTATAATAATCCTATAGACCCACTCCCCTCTATCTGAGAATAATCGGTTCTATTGGATTCTTTACCTGAATGGAAGAAAATTGCATTTCTTTCAATCTTTCCCTCCATCATTCTGCCTCAATCTCTTATAATCCCTACTATTTCCTTTGATTCCCTTGGCCCTACCAATGAAAAAATAGTATTTTTTTTTTTTTTGCAGTACCGGGGATTGAACCCAGGGGCGTTCTACCTCCGCGCTACACCCCTGGCCCTATTTTTTATACTTTATTTTGAAACCGGGTCTCATGAAGTTGCGGAGGGCCTCATTAAGTAGAGAGAGAGACAGAGAGAGAGAGAAAGAGAGAGAAAGAGAGAGAGAGCTGAGGCTGGCCACGAACCCACGCCTGGTGAAAAAATAGTATTTGATATTCGTAACTGTAGAAAGAATATCCTCTCTCTCTCCCTCCCTCCTTCCCTCTCTCTCTCTCTCTCTCTCTCACACACACACACACACAAACACTATTCTTTTTTAGCTTTTTGCTCTACCAGTATGATTGAATTCCCTCCCTTTTTGCCCTGACAAGTGTACTTAAAGCTCTGAGTTTAAGGGCATCAGTCCCGGGAGATTTCACTCAGGGCAATACAGCTGAAAGTCTGTGAAGAGAAGGAGCCACCTTCCAGGAGAGTGTAATCAGCATTACAGGTGGTCATGCCTGCACTTCCAGGTGTACTTGTTCACTGTCCTCACAGAAACACAGCTCTCTAAGAACATTCTACTCCACAATTTCAATCCAGTAGTACAGGGCAATAGAAACACAAGGAAATTTGAAATCAAAGAGTTCTGTTTTGAGTTCTGGATTTGCCAAGTACTTGCTGTTTTCTTAACCTTCTTATCTTCTTACACATGGAAGCCCTGTGGGTACTCATACGTGCACTGAATTCCCCTACTTTCCGCAACAGCCTATTTTCCTTGCACCTTTATTTTCATCCCTTAACTCTTTTTCCCTCTCTATGTTTCATAACTTTAGTATAGTTGGCCTTTTATACCTGTGGGTTGCACATCTGTGGACTAAACCTATTTTGAATCAAAAGTATTCAGAAAAATTAATTGCATCTCTGCTGAACATTTTTTTCTTGTTATTATTTCCTAAACTATATAGTGAAGCAGTTATTTCCGTATCATCACATTTGGTATTAGAAGTAATCTAGAGATGAATAAAATATACAGAAAGAGGTAAGTAGTTTATATATGGCATTTTTTATGAGGAACTTGAGCATCCTCACATTTTGGTATTCATGGTGATTCTAGAACCATCCCTCCATGGGTACTAGTCTGTGCACAAGCACATGGGATATTTAAGTCATTAAATAAAAATTATATATTAATTTTTATACTTAGTGGTGCTATTTATAAATTCTTTATTATGTTCTGCTACATGCTTTTCTTTTAACAATAATAAACATGCATTTTCTAACACCTCACAGTTTAATGATAATGACACATGATATGAAATCAAGCATGAGATGAAAATTCTCATGGAAATGTTGATTGTATGTTAACATATAAATATATTTATTTTATTGATAATTATATCAAATAGATGAAGAAAACCACTGGGCAGAATTAAGGAGAATGAAAGAAACAATTTTGAAAAGCTAACAATATTATAAAGGTTTTTTTTTTTTTGCGGTACCGGGGATTGAACGCAGAGGCGTTCTACCTCTGCACTATGCCCCCGGCCCTATTTTTTATGCTTTATTTTGAAACCGGGTCTCACGAGGTTGTGGAGGGCCTCACTAAGGAGAGAGAGAGAGAGAGCGAGAGCTGAGGCTGGCCGTGAACCCGGATCCTCCGATCTCCGCCTCCCAAACTACTGGGATTACAAGCATGCGCCACCATGCCTGGCATTATAAAGGTTTTTGATAGACTGGATAAAGATATATAAACAAGGATGCTTCTATTTTGAATGTAGTAAGTTGCAAAGGAATATTTTTCTATCCTACCAAGGAAAATGAGGTAGATAACAAAGAAAATATTAGTTTAGCTTAAATTTATAAGAGCATTAAGAATTTATGCAAACTTAAATGAATTCAAGTACTAGAAATGATCCCCTTAGAGGAGAGAAGAGACCTCCTGCTGCTTTTATCCTTGGCAGAACAGTGAGAAAGAAAGAAGTTGACATTATTAGGGATAAGGAGAAGCCAGATGAATATTTTGTACACTCCTTTAAGGTGGAACGTGGACTAGAATGAGAGTTCAGATTCTTAGAGGAGTTCAAGACACAAAAGGAGTTTGTATCCACCCATCACCATTTTTCCACAGGCCTTAATTAAGTGTCATATAGAAAATAAGAAGGGTTCAGCAGGGTAGGCAAGAAAGACCCATCAGAGCATCCCAGGTCCTGAGATGGCAAGAAGAGGCCACCATTGCCTAGGAGAGAAATCCATCATTCACATAATTTACATATCACTTATAATTTATATAGACATATATAATCATACACACATATACACGTGTGTGTGTAGGAAATGAGAAAGAATAAAGACCGAAGGAATCTGCAAAAGGCATTTTAATTCTAGTAGTGTTAATTGGTAGCAATAGCATTCTAGGGGCAGAATTAAGAGTTATAAGAACTCAATTCCAAAAGTCAGATGTGTTCTTATATGTTGGTAACAAACAAATGGAGAATAAAAATTTTTAAATACCAATAATAAATAACATAAAAAGTAAATAATTTAACACAAAAAAAGTGAAAACCCTCTTCATTGAAGACTACTGTTATCGTTTAGATCTGGAATGACCCTCAACAGCTCATATATCAAAGACTTGGTCCATAACATAGCAAAGTTCAGAGCTCTGGGCTTTGGGGAAGTGATTGATTGGATCACAAGAACTCTGACCTCATCAATGAAGTGATCCATTGATGGATGCATAGCTGAATGGGCTATTGGAGGTGATGGAAACTATAGGAGATGGGATCTGGTTGAAGGAGTAGTAGGTCCTTGGTGTTACGTCCTTGTTGACCAAATTTTGTCTCCATGCCATTCCTCTCTCTGTCTCTGTCTCTGTCTCTGTCTCTGTCTCTGTCTCTCTCTCTTTCCCAGCTACCATGAGCTGGGCGGCTTTGCTCCACCACACCCTCCTGCCATGTTCTGCCTCACCACAGGCACAGAATCACCGGAGCCAAATGAACATGGACTGAAACTGCTGAAACCATGAGCCAAAATAATCTTTCCTCCTTTAAGAATGTTGATTTCCTTCAGGTACTTTGTCCCCGGGACAAAAAGCTGACTAGCACAACTATCATACTTGCAGAAGGAAGTTTAAAAACACCGTAACAGAGGTGCTTTTAAAATTGGAAATTTAAAAAAAAACCCAGCCATTGTCCTGACTCCATTTTGTTCCTCTAATTTGTTTTTCAGGTTATTTCTTCATCCCAGCTTTCTACAGGCGATTGTCTCTTGCTGAGAACAGAAGGTGAACAGAAACATTCCCATAATCCCTTGCACCAGGGGGATGCCAGCAAAACCCACAAATCCAGATTCGCAACCCCACACAACCTGACCAGACTGCCAATGCATATGCATCTCTTGGCTCCCTGCTTTTGTTCTTCCCCTACATATTGAAGCTGTTGTCAGTACAAGGAAGACAGATTTCTAGGCTCGCTGTCTTCCTGGTTTGGGCTGAATCAAGAATACATTTATTTCTTGATTCACCATAATTTTTCTCTTTGTTTAAAAACTCTCCATGTGAGGTGACTGAGGCAGGTCTGTTAGGAAGCCCCAAGTCAAGCTGCCTCTGACCAGCACCCCAGTAACAACAGCTACATAGCTTGAGAGGCATGAGCAAGGAGCAGAAAACTCAATATAGGTAATTTGGCAATTCCCCCAAATTGATAGATTAATGGCACATCATCACAATCAAAACAGAAGTAGGCTCTCTTGTTTTTTAGTTTTGTGGTACTGGGCTTGAACCCAGAGGTATTCTACCTCTGAGCTACATCCCCCAGCCCAATTTTTTGTTTGTTTGTTTTTTGAAATAGAGTCTCACTACCTGCTGAGGCTATCCTGGAACCTGCGATCCTCCTGTCTCAGCTTCCCAAGTACTGGGATTATAGGCATGTGCCCCCATGCCTAGCTAGAAGTAGGCTCTCTTGAAGGAAAAAAAATGACCCTAAAATGTACACAGGTATGTTAATGCCAATGCAATTTCATAACAGAAGAGTAAAATTTTAAATCAGGAAGAATTTTTCAAAATATATTTTTACAACACTGGTTAAACATGATATTCTACAAAATGTAAGGAATAGTAATCAAGTCAGTGTGGGAACAGCAGCACACTACAGCTCCGTTTTTAGAAAATAGTTCACAGTGCACACTTACATTGTCTAGAGGAGTAAGGTGGTAAAATAGCAGACAAAGTTTAATCAATGTCTCCTAAACTTATTTGACTACAGAACCTCTTTTCTGTTCCCTTAATTCCTATTACTACCCTTTCAATATAGAAGTTAATGGAATATTCTTTGAGGGACACTGCTGTATATCTCTGTAACTGGGAAAAATGAGATAATTACAAGGGGAATGTGCATGTTAAAATACTTTATAATGCTGAGATAAACTACCAAAATCTACAAAGTGGGTTTTTCAATGCCATAATTGCAGTATTTTGACTCTTCTATATAAGCAATATTTTACTAAATCCAGTTAATTGATGAATGCCTAAAAGTCCACTTTGGACTATAAAACTGGCTATAAAACTAAATGGAAAATGTAGTTAGGTCACAGAAACCCTCAAGAATTATCTTCATAAAAGGAATAGTTCTGAATTCTCTGCATCCCAGGAAAGGAGTGGCTTTTAAAACCTGTGATGTGTATTTCTTGCTGTCCATTGAGTAAGCTTAGTAATACAGCAGGAGTCTTTATGTTACATTAAAAAGCCACTGTGATAGTTAATTTTAATGTGCTAATTTACTAGGCTAGATTACTAAAATATTTGGCCAAACACATCTGGATTTTGCTGTGATGATACTTTTGTTTGTTTATATGGGATTAACATTTAAATCTATAGAGTTACATCAACTTCCCAAGTAACTGGAATTACAGGAGTATGCCACTGTGCCCAGCCCGCTTCTGAACATCAGAGGTGAATTCACCTCTCTTCCCTAGATCTCCAGTCTGCTGACCTACCCTGCAAGTATTGGATTTGCTAACCTGCACTATCATGTGAACCAATTCCTTAAGATCGATCAATCAAATCTATCTATATACCTAATCTACTCCCTTTTGGTTATATTTCTCTGGAGAATCCTATCTCCTATAGCATATATTCTTATTCTTATTTCACAAACCTATCCTTTCCTTTATTAAATCTATAAGATGGAAGATCACTTTGGATATATTATGCATAGAAATTCTATTCATCATTCCTCTGAAGCCACTTTATGCATCTTCTCTTAAACTCAAGATGATGTACTTCTTAGGTGCTAATGAAAAAAATAGAAGGCATGTATTAAATATGTTTCTAAATGTGACCATTCATAAAAGCTTGTCATTCTGATACCAGACAATGGATATTTCATCAAGCAATTGCATTTTGAAATTCATCTGACTTAGACAAAAATTTATGTCTCACCATGGAAGAGAACAGCAGCACATTTTAAAGGGTTTTTTGTAGATAAAGGGCTTTGAATCCTTTGAATAAATGTCTTTGATGAATGAGCTCAGGGTATTGGACACTGTGTTGTGTTCTCTAAGCATCCAGTCAATTCCTCTCTGATGCAGTTTGACTTAGGAACCAAGACTTTGGTCAGGAACCAAGCCTTTGTAACCATTCATTTGACTAATTGTTCAGACTCACAAGTAAGGTTTAGTAGAAAGAATGCCTGAATTCGTTTACTATTTTTATGTCTTAAACCACACAGACAATTTTTTTTCTTGGCTATTGGCTACAGTTCTTTATGAATTTTGAATATTAACTTCTTATCAAATATGTGGTTTGTAAATATTTTCTCCTATAAAATAGGTTGCTTTGATACTTTTATATATATGGGAATCACATAGTATAGTGTATTATCCTGCCAACCAAGAGTTCTGTAAGAAGTTTGTATTTATGATGTATACACAGCCCCACTGCCTCAATGGCTCAATTTTCCTGTGTTCCCACTACATATATAAAATGAGTAGGCAATGATTCATATGTTTGACATTAGTGGGCAACCAGTCCAGTGTTTAGGAGATATAAGGAATATTATTCAAATTTCAAATATGGAAAAAGGACAACTTGAGAAGAGAAAAAACACAAGTATAAAACATTTGTTAAATATTAGAATAGTTTTTAACTAAAATACTATATATTACTACTTATATCAAGTTAATATCTGAGATAGAGGTAAAATTTTACAAAATTGAGTTAATACTTTCCAAGGACCAAAACTCAAAGTAACCCTATTTTATATTCTACTAAAATAGTTGTGATGTAAATGGTCAAGGGTCCATTTTCAATCTAGAAAAGCATAATGTCCTCTATATTGAGCATTTTTTACATAGTAGGCACATGGTATATACATTATCCTTAAATGTTCTAGAAATCCAAAGATGCAAACTTATGCAATATTTGTTTCAGCCCAAGTCTTGAGGTAGGCAGCATTATTATTTCTGGTTTACAGGTGAGAAAACTAAAATACAGATAGGCAACTTATGCATGACTCTCATGCATAATAACAAAGGCCAACATTAAAATTCTTGGCAGCTATGCTCTTTTAAGATATCGTAAAGCAAAACATCAAATGCTTAGTAAACATTGTACTAAACTCAGCTTGATTTCACTCTGTTTACAATGTTAAAATGTGGTTTTGACTGAGTTGTATATATTTTAGCTTGAAACATAAAGAAAAAATGAAACGGTAATGTAAAATGCCATTATTTAGCAAAATATTTCCTTTTTAATATGTTTTTATTGGTGCATTGTAGTCTCACATCACAATGAGTATCAGTTTGGTGTTAACATACATGTACACAGCTCTTGGTGTCCCTCACCCCACTGCCCCCCCCATATGTAGCACTGAGAATGATGTTGGTATAATCTCATATGTACACATTGTTTATGATAGTAATTCCATAGATTCACCTCTTTCTCACCCTTCCCCTTCCCTTGTACTCCTTCCCATGCACCACTGAGGGTTCTCTGTTGTCATTGGAGTCCCTTTTGTGTCCCCACTACTCCCTAGGTTGCACATATTAATGAAAACATATGTCCCCTCTTTTTTTGTGATTGGCTAATCTCACTTAACATAATGTTCTCCAGATCTTTCCATTTTCTTGCAGATGCTGTTGTATTGTTCTTCTTTATTGCTGATTAGAATTCCATTGTGTATATTTCCCATAATTTTGTAATCCATTCATCTGTTGATGGACATCTAAGTTGGTTCCATAATTTGGCCACTGTGAATTGTGCTGCTATGAACATGGGTATGTATATATTACTGTTGTTTTCTAGTTTCAATCCCTTTGGTATGATACCCAGTAGTGGTATAGCTGGATCATATGGTGAATCCATTCCCAGTTTTCTGAGGAATCTCCACACTGATCTCCATAGTGGTTGAACTAGTTTGCAATCACACCAACAGTGTAGAAGAGTCCCAATTTCCCCACATCCTCGCGAACATTTGTTGTTGTTTGACTTCTTAATGCTTGCCATTCTAATTGGGGTCAGATTTGCATCTCCCTGATTGCTAATGATGTTGAACATTTTTTCATGTATCTATTGGCCATTTGTATCTCTTCTTTCGTAAAGTGTCTATTCATTTCAGTTGCCCACTTCTTGATCAGATTGTTTTCTTAGTGTAAAGTCTTTTAAGTTCTTTGTATATCCTAGATATTAGACCTCTGTGAGAGGGATAGCTTGCAAAGATCTTCTCCCATTCCATAGGCTTTCTCTTTAAGCTCTTGATGGTTTCTTTTGATGAGCAGACGCTTTGTAGTTTAATGCTATCCCACTTATTAATTCTTGTTTTAATTTCCTGTGCTTTGGAGGTCTTGTTGAGGAAGTTTCTACCTGTGCCTATATGATGGAGTGTTGGACCTATGGCTTCTTCTAATCATTTCACAGTCTCTGGTCTAACTTCCAGGTCTTTGATCCATCTCGAGTTGACTCTTGTGCAGGGTGAGAGGTAAGGATTCAGCTCCATTTTTCTACAAGTAGATAACCAGTTTTCCCAGCACCATTTGTTGAAAAGACTATCCTTTCTCCAATGTATGTGTTTGGCACCTTTGTCAAAAATCAATTGGCTATAAGTTTGTGGACTTGTTTCTGTATCTTCTATTCTGTTCCACTCTTCTATGTGTCTGTTTTTTGCCAATACCATGCTGATTTTATTACTATAGCCCTGTAGTATAATTTGAAGTCAGGAATTGTGATGTCTCCTGCATGGTTCTTATTGCTGAGAATTGCTTTGGCTATTCTGGGTCTTTTGTCTCTCCATATGAAACTAATGACTGTTTTTTCTAGCTGTGCGAAAAAATGATGTTGGTATTTTGATAGGGATTGCATTGACTCTGTAGATCATTTTTGGCAGGATGGCCATTTTGATAATATTTATTCTGCCTATCCAAGAGCAGGGAAGATCTTTCCATCTTCTAAGATCTTCTTCAATTTCTTTCTTCAGTGTTCTATAGTTTTCACTGTAGAGGTCTTTTACCTCTTTAGTTAAGTTTATTCCTAGGTATTTGATTGGTTTTGAAGTTTTTGTGAATGAAATTGTTTTCTGGATTTCTTTCTCAGTGGATTCATGGTTGGCATATATGAAAGCTACTGACTTTTTTAGGTTGATTTTGTATCCTGCTACTTTGCTGAATTTGTTAATCAGCTCTAGTAGATTTTTGGTTGAGTTCTTTGGGTCTTCTACGTATAGGATCATATCATCTGCAAATAAAGATAATATTAGTTCTTCTTTTCCTATTTGAATTCCTTTGATATCCTTCTCTTGTCTTATTGCTCTGGCAAGAGTTTCAAGGACTATGTTGAAAAGGAGTGGTGATAGTGGGCATCCTTGTCTTGTTCCTGATTTTAAGGGGAATTCTAGCAATTTTTCCCCATTCAATATGATGTTGGCTTTGGGTTTCTTATATATTGACTTAATGAGGTTGAGGTATGTTCCTTCTATTCTGATTTTCTGTAGAGTTCTTAACATGAATGGGTGTTGAATTTTGTCAAATGCTTTTTCCACATCTATTGAAATGATCATGTGATTTTTGTTTTTAGTTCGGTTTATGTGGTAGATAACATGTATTGTTTTGTTAGCAAAATATTTCAAGCTCAAATCTCTGAGGGAAACTAAAAGCTTTTATGATAATTTAGTACCAAAAACCCTACTATGCTTTTTATGTAATTATTTTAAAATAATATTGCAGAAAGAGCTACCAAGTGTTTTTCATTTGCTTTTTTATAATATAATTTCTCATATACTTAAAAATTATAATGTATTATTTTATAAGCTATAGAAAATATTAAAGCACACAGCATCCTTCAATTAAAATGGAATATTTAAAGGCTGGGTGTAGCTCAGTGATAGACACTTGCCCTGCATTTTCAGGCCTTGGGTTTGATCCCTAGGACCTCAATAAACAAAAAAGTAAGCTAACATTTAAATAATTTGTGATGCTTCCTAAATATACAAAATATTAATATTTTACCATAATAGTAATCAAATGATTTAATTCTTTTCAATTATAATTTTATTTTTTTGTTGTCAAATCCTTGAACTTAAAGCTTAAAATTTATTTCCCCCTTTTACAAAATAAAAATGGTACTAATCTTAGAACAAAGAAAACTCCATCTCAATAAACTGTTCTTATTAGTTTTAATTTTCTTATGAATTGCCTAATAAAGTCATTGTTATGGGAAAATAAAATTTCACACTTACAGCAAACTCCTGTGATGGGTTAATTTTATTTCTGGAATGACAGATTAAGAGCTCAATAAAATCATTCTTCCACAACAAAGTAATAGCAAAATCACTAAAGTCCAACATTTCAGATCTCTGGAAATTAATTAAAGTCAGAGAACATAATGAAAATCATCTGTCTAAAATAAGCCATGGAGCCTCAGTAAGAGGATGGGGTCTGAAGTGCTTTAACTTGGAACTAATCTCTTCTCTCCTCTCTCCCCAGCTTGGTGGTGTCACAGTCACAGGCCAGAAGCCTAAAGTTATACTGAGAGAACAGACCTAGGTCAGAGCTGTGTTAAAATCACACTTCTCAGAGTCAGTATCTTGCTCTTTTACTTTGTCCAAACTTGTAGTTCCATGAAAAGTCTCTATTATATGAATATTTGGGTATTTGGTTTGACTTAGAATGGACTCATCAAATCAGCCCTTTCCAGGGACATTATTGCAATAACAGCAATGTGCTTGCAATGTTCATGCTGCCTGTGGTTGTGATTTCAGTTGGAGCAAACTATAACCTGGGAACTAGACAACCATATGGTACTCCGAAAAGCTGTGACCTGCTCCTGGAGATCTTGCAGACTTTCCAGGCCCAGGAAAGACTTGGAAAAAGAGACAGCCCCATTTAGTCACCCCTGGCTAACCTGGAAGCCCTGTGCAAAGAGGGAGTGAAAACTAAGGGTGTTTTGTAAGTTTCATGAAGTTTGAACACATGGCTTCTCATACAAATCTTCTTGACAACAAGTAGAGGACAAGCAGGTAATAAATTTATGAAAATCTTTTGACCAATCACTCTGCCAATCCAGAGTTAACATGGGGGAGACGGCTTAAAAATAAACACAAACTTAAAAAAAGCCAGCAGATATTTTTTTTTTTTTGGTAGTGGGGATTGAACCCAGGGGCATTCTACCTCTGAGCTATACCCCCAGACCTTTTTTATATTTTTATTTTGAGACAAGGTCTCACTAAGTTGCTGAGGCTGGCCTTGAACCTATAGTCCTCCTCTCTCAGCCTCACAAGTAATGGGATTACAGACATGCACCACCATGCTCAGCTCAGATAATTCAATCTGCATACAGTATGAGCATAAAGAATCTAGAAACTAGCACAGGAAAGTTGTTGAACAAATCACCAGTAACAAGACAAATATGCCCTATAACAAATTTAAGAAGAAGAATATCAACAAGTTTTGGGTAGGAAGAGTCTGTTTTCATATTTGCTAAAATATGTTATCTAAAATGTTCAGTTTTCGAAAATGAATTTTAAGATGTGCAGAGATAAAGAGAATTATGCTATAAACCTTTGGAAATGTGAGGAAAGAAGCAGCTAATAGAAAATATCCCAAAGCAGATTGCTATTAAAATATTTCATTTTGTGGAAATACAACCAATGTCCCACTGAAAGAAAAGGCAGGTTGATCATTTTTTTATTATTTTGCCTTTATGAAGTTAAAATCATAACAGATATACATGGACAATTCAAGTATGAGAAAAGAATGAGGAGTCATCTTTGAAGAGGCTCATATTTTAGACTTAATAGAAAATAATTTTAAATAAGCTAAATGTGTTCAAGAACTAAAGAAACCATATAAAAATAACTAAAGGATAATAATGCTGCCTCACAAAATAGAGAATATCAATAAAGATGCAAAAGTATAATAAATAATCAAATAGAAGTTATGGCTATTAAAAGTATTAGAAGTGAAAATGGAGCTTTATTAAAGCAATTCAACAACAGATTTGAACTGGTAGATTAATTAATCAGTCATTTTGAAGTATGATTCCATTTAATCCCAATTAGAATGGCAATCATCAAGAAGTCAAACAACAATAAATGTGGTGAGGATGTGGGGAAATAGGAACTCTTCTATACTGTTGGTGGAATTGCAAATTAGTGCAGCTACTATGGAGATCAGTGTGAAGATTCCTCAGAAATCTTGGAATGGGTTCACCACATGATCCAGCTATACCACTCTTGGGTATCTTTCCAAAGGGACTGAAATAAGAATATTATAATAATACATACATATCCATGTTTATGGCAGCACAATTCATAAGAACCAAATCATGGAACCAACGTAGATGTCCATCAAGACATGGATGTATCACAAAATTATGGTATATATGCATACTGGAATTCTACTCGCAGTAAAGAAGAACAAAATTATGTTATTTGTAGGAAAATGGATGGACCTGGAAAACATTATGTTAGGTGAGATTAGCCAGTCACAGAAAGTGAAGGGTTGTATGTTGGAGTAATTGGGATATAAGAGAGACTTTAGATAATGGAGGAGAAACTCTAGTGGTAGTGTTTAGGGAAATGGAGAGTTAATGAAGGAAACACCTCCACTGACATTATATGCATATGTGAAAATATCAATGCCAATCTCAATATCTTGTATGAGGAAAGGGGAAGTGGGAAGGGAACTGGGGAGGGGGAGAGATAACTACATATGCCTTTAAAAGTAATTAGGAAAAGATATACGTTTAATAATCAAGAGAAGAAAAGGAATACAATTTGGATTCAGGAACAAGACTTCTAAAGCAATTCCCCTACCTTACAATCAAAATAAAATTTAAATAATTAAAAGAAAAACAAAAAATGAGAAATTATGTTCCTCAAAAAAAGAAAGAAGAAAGAAAAGAAAGAAAGAAAGAAAGAAAGAAAGAAAGAAAGAAAGAAAGAAGAAAGAAAGAAGTTGCTGTTTGAGGAGCAGACAGAAATATGAATAGAATTCAGAGACATGTGGGACACTATCAAATACACTTTTATACACATACATATTAGAAAAAAAGGGATAAAAAATATCTAAAGAGATAATTGCCAAAATGCTTTCAAATAGGGTGAAAAATATTAATCTTCATATTCAAAGATTTGGCAATTCCAGATAGAATAATTCAACAAGTTCCATATCTTAACCATCCTAGTCCAATTGATAAAAAAGAAAAAAATTGTTAAAGCAAAAAGAGAAAAGGACTTACATTTAAGAGTTTCTTGAAAAGATTAATAGCTGACTTCTCATCAAAAACCATGGAGATCATAAGACTTTGAGGTGACACAGTACAAGTGTTACAAGGCTGTTAACTGAGAATTCAATATCCAACTAAAATGCTCCTTAGAATGTGAAGGAAAAAGAATTAAGACATTCCCAAGTAAACAGAAACTGAGAATTGGGTGTGGTAGTGCACTTCTGTAATCCCAGGGACTCAGAAAGCTGAGGCAGAAGCATCCGAAGGTAGAGACCAGCCTTGGCAACTTAGTGAGACTCTGTCTCAAAATAAAAAAGGGCTGGGGATGTACTTCAGTGGTAAAGTGCCTCTGGGTTCAATCTCTGGTACCAAGAAAAAATTAAAATAATAGTATGAAAGAGGAGGAAATATAAAATACATTTTATATATTGTCAAAATTTAGTGTTAGTTGGATATAGATTTTCTAGAATTAAGATGCTTTGTATAATCTTAGCAGCCACTAAGAAAATAACCAGCCGGGCATGGTGGCATGTACCTGTAATCTCAGTATTTGGGAGGGTGAGACAGGAGGATTGCAGGTTCATGGTTCATGGTCAGCCCCAGAAATTTAGCAAGACTCTCAGCAACTTAGCAAGACCTGGTTTCAAAATAAAAAAGGGCTGGGGGTGTAGGACAGACATAGAATGCCGCTGGGTTCAATCCCCAGTATCACAAAGAAAAAAGAAAAGAAAATATCTATTTAACAAAGAGAGGATGATATTAAAGCAAAAGAACATTTTTTCATATATTTATTGGCCATTTGTATTTCTTCTTTTGTGAAGTGTCTATTTAGTTCACTTGCTCATTTTTAATTGGGCTAGTTGGTGTTTTGGCAGAAAGTTTCTTGAGTTTTTTTATATATTCTAGGTATTAATCCTCTATAGGAGGAGTAGCTGGCAGAGATCTTCTCCCATTCTATAGGCTCTCTATTAAGGTTATTTATAGTTTAATTTACTGCACAGATGCTCTTCAACTTAATATAATCCCACATATTAATCATTGTTTTAATTTCTTGTGTCTTTGGGATCTTATTGAGTAAGATTTTACCAATGCCTATTATGTTGATCCTATGCCCTCTTCAAGTAACTGCAAAGTCTCTGGTCTAATTTCCAGGTTTTTGTTCCATCTTGAGTTGACTCTTGTGTGGGGTGAAAAAGTGGGATTTATTTCCATTTTTCTACATATGGATAGCCAATTTTGTCAACACCATTTGTTGAAAAGGCTTTTTTACCAGCATATGCTTTTTGTCCCCTTTGTAAAAAATCAATTGGCTGTAAGTGTGTGGATTAGTTTCTCAAGCTTCTATTCTGTTCCATTGGTCTATGTGTCTGTTTTTGTGCCAAAATGTTCAATATCATTAGCAATTAGAGAGATACAAAACAAAACTACTCTGAAATTTCACCTAACCCCAATTAGAATGGCAATAATTGAACTTCATATCAAGATGTATAATTACAATGCACCAATAAAAATAAATAAGAAAAAAACACAAGTAATAATAAATGCTGGTGTGGATGTGGAAAAGTAGGAACTCTGATATATTGTTGGTGGGATTGCAAATTAGTGCAACCACTTTGGAAATCAGCATGGAGGGTCTTAAGAAGAATGGAAATGAACCTACTTTATGACCCAGCAATACCACTCCTGGGTATCTACCCAAAGGAATTTAAATCAGACAACCATAGTAATGCATGCATATCTATGTTTATAGCAGCACAATTCATAATAGCCAAATTATGGAACCAACTAAGGTGTCCATCAACAGATGAATGAATTACAAAATTATAGGATAAATGCACAATGTAATTCTACTCAGCCAGAAAGAAGAGAAAATTATGTAATTTGCAGGGAAGTGGATGGAAATAGAGAATATTATGCTAAGTGAGATTAGGTATTCACAAAAAGTGAAAGGGCTGATATGTGGAAGTTAGGGAGAAATTGGGATACAGGAGGTACTCTAGACAAAGAAAAAGAAACCTTAGTGGGGCAATGGAGGGGACCTAAGGGGGGGAGGTGGGAGGGGGGAGGGAGACTTGATGAAGGAAACACTTTAATGGACAGGGGTACATACACAAATTTATCAATGCTAATCACAGTGTCGTGAACAGGGAGGGTGAGGAAGTGGGGTGGGAGCTGGGGGAGGGCTCACCAAGTTCCATGTGCATGTATGCCTCATCACACTGAACTTCTTCATGATGTACAATTACAAAGCACCAATAAAAAAATTATCATCCAACCATTTGATCTCTACAAGAGACGTGCTTTCAATTCAAAGAACAAAGAGGTTAGAAGTAAAAGGATGGAAAAATATCTTATACTTAGTAAACTGAAGAGAACTATAGTTCTCTAATATAATATAAACAATATAATATAATATTCTCTAATATAGTTCTCTAATATAATACAAAATAAATGTAAGACAAAAATGTTATTTGTGACAAAGACCATAATTTTTAATGATAACTCTATTAGGAAGATATAACAATTATAAACATAGACAAAAAAGCCCCTCAACTCAGCAAAATTTAACAGAATTGAGATAGAAAGAAATAGTTAAACAAAAATGTTTGGAAACTTCAATCCTCTTTTTCAATACTAGATGGAATAAGTAGGTAGAAGATCAATATAAAATTAGAAGACTTTAATAATTATTGTGGTCATCTCCCAGAAACTGAATAGAGTCACACATACCCATATTTGGTTTAGATAATGAGACTGATAACAGAATGTCTGAACCAAGAAGGTATGAAAGTCTTTTCCAAATGTACATTTTAATTTTGTTCTTTCCTCTTCTTCATTTTTTTCTATTAGGTGTTTGTCATTTTCAATTAATTTCCATATCATTTTCAATTAATTACTTACAAATATAGGAAAGTAAATATTTGTATTATATTTTTGTATCTCTCTTACACACACACACACACACACACACACACACACACACAGTATTAACCATAGAAATATGGCTAAATTTTATGTAGTAAAATTTAATCAACATTTTCATTCATGGACACTAACTTAAATTTGTCTATCTATCCCTACCTCCCAAGCTTGATATATGTAACTGTTATCTGCAATTGGAAATCCCACAGCTACCTCTAATGTCTCATCTCATATCATATACTCCTTACCTGTATGCAGGGCCCCTTTTTGTCCACTTCTACTTTGGTTGACAGGTTGGTTTGATCTTAACCCAGTCTATGGCTGAGGCAGCAAATTGTACACAGCAACAATCAGACAGTGGCTGACCACTTGCTTGTAGGACTGGGCCTTGTTTCAGATCATCTGAACTGTCACCAAGGCATAAACCAACAGGGGCTTAGTGTAGACTCCAAATTTGGAAGTGTAGTTATATTGCTTTGAGGCAAATCTATGAAACAGAGAGTTGGTAAAGATTTTTTCTCCCTTCCTACTTACTGGACCTCCAATTTCTGGTGCTTTATTTTATATGACCTCTTGGAAGTCCTGTGAGATGGAGCTGTTGGAAGTGCTTGACCCAGGAAGTGGCAAACTCAAAGATGCACCTGATGTTTTTTCTTCCCCTTTCTTTCCTTATTCTCCTTGTCTTTCACACTTCCTTATCAATGAGTGTGTTCCCTAACAACACGACACATAAACCTTTGTTTCAAACTCTAATTTGTTGGATTCTCATACTAAAATATCCAATAAAAATCTCATTAACATATCAAAAATAGCTATCACTTCCCCCAAACCTATTTTCCCAGTGTCTTCCCCATCTCAATAGACAACCACTCCATGTTTCAAGGACTTAAAGCCTATAATTTTGAAATAATCTTTGTCTTCTCTCTTCTTCTCATACTCTACACTTAATCAATTAGCAAATCCTATTGTATATACCTTCAAACTACATTCAGAAAAAAAGCCATATCTCTCCATCCATACCACCATCAATGCTCATTGGGATTTTTTTCAGTATCTTTCTATCTGGTCTGCTTATTTCTGTTCTTAGTAACTACTATTTTTCTATAAAGCAGAAGAAAGATCCTTTTAAAAAGGTAGGTCACAATTTGTCACAGCCCTTCAAAGACTTTATACTTCCTCAGAATGAAGCAATGACCTTAAAATGTCCTATTGCAAGTCCCTAGTTATTTTAAACCCTTGTTTTTTCTCTAACTTTATTTCCCTGCTACACATTCAATCTTTACTTCTAGTTACAGTTCTCCTTTTTGGATGTCAACTCTGCCAAACATGCTCTTTTATTATAACTATTCTATTTGCTATATTAGCTTATTAAATATATCAATAAATTTGTGAGCATAGTGCTTGATACATAGGAACATAATTATGATTTGCTATAACATTTTAGAATAGAAACTTTTATTGTTGTTTGTGTCCCAGACTTATCATCATCAGTAAAATAAATACATTTTTACCTTTTGATTTTATGTGAGAATAATATGAGAAATTATCATAATACTGTGGTCAATTACCTGGGAAGCATTACAGAATGTTAATACTTATTCAAATGTTTAGTGTATTAATTGCACTAGCAATCATTTTTTCATATTTTCAAATGTTTATAATCATGTGTTTAGGTCAATGAGTGTGTCGTAGTTAATGTACTTTAGGACATAATTATGTTAACATGCTACTGCACTCCTCCCTTCTCTTCCCCTTCTTTTCTTTCCATTATCTAATTGTTTTATACTTGCCTGGTCCTTCCTGTTTCTTCCTTTGTTCTAGCAATTATTATGTTGATATTTCACAAAGTCTCTGTCAACATTCTTTTTCAGGTCCACTTTTCTCTATCCCAGGGTCTCTTCCATTTTCTGTTTTCTTCTCCTAATATCATCTTGGGGTTTCTCAGCCATTATCTGATGTCAGGGTTTGAGTTATCTGTTGCCATGGAGACCGTTTTAGCTACTTGCCCACAGGAGGGAGCCCTCTACCTGTTAAAAGGTAGGCTGGCTGGAGCAGCGTTTTCCTTTTGGAGGACAATAATGGACCTATTAGAAATAGAGACATAGATGAGTTACTCTCTCATAGAGAATCTACATCTCCTATTCACACAAGAATGGCATTTGGCACATACTCACAACACACTAAAATAGTTGCTGAAAGAGGTTACTAAGGTAAGGAGCACACTAAAATAGTTGCTTACCTGGCAAAATATGAACGGCATCTAAAGTCTCGTTGACTATATATTTCTTCTCATATTCTTTTACCAACCCTGTCCCTTTGCATTGACATCTCTACACAAAATTCCCAACAAGTCTCTGATAGAACTAGACATCAGCTAGAATAGGGGTAGTTATCATAGGAGAGGGGAAAAAAAGCAAAATGAGTGGCCCTGAAAGGAGCTGAGGTCATAAGGGCCAAGAAAATAAGTTCTCTAGACAACTGTGAGGTTTTTAAAGATTTTTATCTGCTTAGAAAAGTACAGTCCTTGAAATGAAGGAAACTTTTAGGCAATCTCTCCAAAATCATAATTTTCTTGGGGGCTATATGCCAAGATGAAAATAATTTTAAACAGAGTCAAAGAGCAGCATCTAAGTGAAGACCTGGAAAGGTTATTTTTAGGTGTATGACACTGTCAGCCCCACAGATGTACTTACTCTGAGACTTTGAAGTTCCTGAAGATAAACTGGATACTATCTCCTTCTCAGGTAGTAATTTCTGCTCACTCACCCATCCCTACTGAATATGATCAGACACATTGTGTGTTTGCACCCTAGAATGTTTCCCTGGCACACCTTCAATTGCTCATGGTTTGTAATTTAAACTAGTAGCTTATACCTAAAATAGCATACCATGTATATGCTTTCTCCTGTAGGCATAATTTAAGGACAGGTGCTAAAAGTCCTCTAAAGAGTATTCAAGTCAATACAAAAAAGAGGACATTAGATAATCAAAATTGGTAGACCAAAAATTACAGGTCTTTTAGAAAATATTAACCCTAATACCCTATATTTATTAAGGAAGAAGAGGGTGAAGTTGGCATGAAAACAGGAAGACACAAATTGAAATTACATTTCATGTTGTGTTTTCATAGCTTCAATCACAAATTTTAATTTATCCTAAGGAATATAAATGCAAAGGAAATTATTAGATTAGACTCATATGAGTAAAATCCAGATTTCTTACTGGAAAATATATTGTAACTGTAAGATAGAGATTTAGGATGAAAGTACCTTTTCATCAATATTAAAATGATACCAAATTTAATCATAGATGATATACAAAATACAAGAAAATAATTTCAAATGTAAATGAAGCAAAACAAATAAATTTGTTGGACTGTCTACTTTGTTCATTTTTATTTTTACTCATCCTCCCTATAGTAGGATTCTCAATCTTCATATTGCATTTTAATTTTTTTCTTTGTGTGGTACAGTGATTTGAACCCAGTGGCATGGTATCTATGTGCTACACCCCCAGCCCAATTTTATTTTTTTAAATTTTGAAACATAGTTTTACTAAGTTACTACACTGACCTTGAACCTGCTATTTATTGCTCTTCCTATCTCAGCCTCCGGAGTACTGGTATTACAGGTGTGTGCCACTACCCCTGGCTATAGGAATGTCCATCTTAAAATACTTCAGTGCTTATATTGATGGTGGAATTCTATTTTCCTTGAGTGTCTGAAAGTAATTGAAGGGCCAGAAATTAATGATGGAGGCCAAATTCTTCAAAGAAGATTTCATAAAGAGAAGACAATCCTATTACCAGCCACACAAATAAGAGGGCACTTGTTTTCTATTACAATAGGCACTAAGAGCAGAATCCCTTCATGAAATGACTTAAAGCTCTTATCTTCTATAATTCAATGAAGGATTCACAGACCCATTCTTTTCACTTCTCAAAGTCAGAGAAAAGCAGATACATTAAAATAATAAAAACAATAATGACAGAATAAATTTAATTAACAGAATCTTCTGTAATCCAACAAAAGCACTATGCAGATAAACCCCTTGGTGCAATGACATGAAGGGAACTGTGCTGTACCTGAAGGTGAGTTTCTTTTGAAGGGAAGTGGGATGTGTGTTAGAGACTCTTTAAAACTTCCTAATAACTTCCCCCAAAACGTGTTACCCCCAGACAGGGGACAGATCCTAAAATATTTCACTTGAACACTGTATATGAGTTATTACAGAATGTAAACAAAAAACAAGTCAACAAAACAGAGGAGCAAATTAGCTGAAGCCACGGTACAACTTGCCGACATCTCCATACAAAATGGAAAAGCTACCAGCACTGTGGCAATATAAACTAACTTGGAGGATCATTGAGGAAAAAAGGTGTAAAAATTCTTTCTAGCATGTTAACTGTTTCTCCTGAGTGAACGATCAATCCATTTCTAAGAGGCAATTGAGTTAATTGCATCTCAGTGCACAAATCCTTTGAAGCCAGCCTTTATTGAAAAAATAAAAAAGAAATATCTACATACCTATATTTGTATCTTTGTATCTCCTTTGTTTAATCTGTAACTATTTAATCTTATTTTTATTAGCACCTATTTACATAATTTAAGTTTGCTATATAATGTATATGACTTTAGGTTTACTGAAAATGGACTTTGATTTACTTGTTTAACCTGAGAGTACCATATAGTTTTATAAACTTTTCACATGATAGTGGATTCAAAATGCCCAAAATAATTTTATTTAAAGTATGAAAAAATTGAAATGGCCATTTTGAAAGACTTGGCTTTGGGCCAGCAAGCCATTGGCTTGATCTTTTTGTCCTTTCCTACACTGATCATCAATTACATGTTTGGCTTTTGAAGACTAAGGTGGGAATCTAAATTACAGCAGGTTTTCACACTTGACCTCTTACTTTGCTTTCAGGCTTTAGAAAGATAATTACTCATTTATATCAAAATGCTTTTGCAAGGTTATTTTTTAAAAAAATCTGTTTACTTCTCCTTTCATAGTGAAATGATCCTGCTTTTTTGGCCTGAAACAAAAATGCTAAATGAATCAAGTCCCTGCAGACTCTCTGGACCCTTAGCAAGTATCTTCCATAATCCAAAAGACAAACCTAAAAAAAAGTGCTTACATTTAAAAATTATGAAATTTCATTGTAAGGCAACTCATAGTTTTCATTTATTAAAAAATATATCTCAAATCTTTCTTCCACCAAGAAAATCTTTCTCATTGTTGCAATTTTATTCATTTTCTGTTGGGAATTATTCTTCATACCTGTGTTTTTGCTGGCCTCCACATGTACTCTACTTTTTTTCTACCCTATAACATTTCAAGGTGTGTGTGTGTGTGTGTGTGTGTGTGTGTGTGTGTGTGTTGGGACTGGGTGTGTTCAGAGGGGTTGGAAGTGTGTGTGTTCTCTTAGTTGCTCGCCCTCCACTTCAGTCCTTCTTTCCCACTACTTTTGATTTGGCATATATTTCAAGCTTCTGCCTCTCTCCTCCTGGCCAGTGTTTATGTGAATATTGGTACCAATTCCTCTTTGTTCCCTGTTCCACCGAATCCATGCTCCAAACTGACTCCCATTGTTACAATTCTGGACATGATCCTGCTTCCATCTCTTTGCCAAACTTACAAGTGAAGTTTTACAATACTAACACTCACTACTATGTAGAAGTCCAGAGATGATCAGCAGGTTACCAATTGCAGTCCCTTTTATATAAAGCCATTTTGGAGGTACTTTACAGGTCTACTGAATCCCATGTATTGTATCTATTATTGTTGCTAATACATTAGTCTGTGGATTTGTTTAAATGTGTCTTTCTTGCTGTGCTAGACTGTAAGCCCTTTGAGGGCTACATTTACTTGTTTTTCATATATCTGTTAAATAGAAATATATCAAGCATATAATCATATAATAGATTCTTTGATTTTTTTTTACTGGGGATTGAGCCCAGGGGCATTCTAACTCTTAACTACACTCCCAGCCCATTTTTTAAAAATTTTTGTTCTGAAACAAGGTCTTGCTGGTTTGTTGAGGAACTCCCTAAATTACTGAGAGTGTCCTTGGACCTATGATCCTCGTATCTCAGCCTACCAAGTACCAGGATTACAGGCATTACAGACATGTGCCAGCAATCCTGGCTATATAATAGATTCTTAATTGTGACGGACCAGCTCAGCCGGAGAGCTAAGACCGACGGGACAGGGGTCTCAGGAAGGTGGGCAAGGAGTCGGCAATGAGTGACAAACAGACACAACTCAAGGAAGTTGT